>CM019830.1:63576731-63815257 GCA_009763385.1 Coix lacryma-jobi var. lacryma-jobi | reverse complement strand
TTTAGCTGCTGGAAAGCCTGCCGCTGCTCTTCCCCCCAACCGAAAGGGTCGGAGCTACGCAGAGTTCTGAAGAAAGGCAATCCCTTTTCGGCAGACCTTGCAATAAATCAGTTTAAAGATGCCAGCCTTCCGGCCAGCTTTTGCACTTGCTTTCGGCTCGTGGGCGGTTGCATGTTAATGATCGTCTCTATTTTGTCGGGGTTGGCTTCAATTCCCCTTGCCGATACGAGGCAACCCAGGAGCTTGCCCTTCTTGATGCCGAAAATACATTTGTCTGGGTTGAGCTTCAAGCCACTTTTGCGGAGATTGCCGAAAGTCTCCAGTAAGTCAGCTTGGTGGTCTTCGCCTCTGTCGCTCTTGACTACTATATCGTCAACATAAGCTAGCAAGTTCTTCTTCTGCTTCTGGTTTTCGAAAACCTTGTCGGTCATCCGCGAGAAAGTTGGACCTGCGTTCCGCAGCCCTTCCGGCATTCGCCGATAGCAATATATGCCAGTTGGAGTGATGAAACTGGTTCTCTCTTCATCATTTGGATGAAGCCATATCTGGTGGTACCCTGAAAAACAATCTAGCATACTCATTATTTCACAGCCTGTTGTAATGTCGACAAGCTTGTCGATACGAGGCAGAGGATACGGGTCTTTCGGGCAGCATTTGTTGAGGTCAGTGAAGTCGATGCACATTCATCATTTTCCGTTCTTCTTTTTCACCATGACAACGTTTGCCAGCCATTCGGGGTACTGGACTGGTCGAATCACTCCTGCATCGAGTAGCCTTTGTACTTCGGCCTTTGCCGCGTCTGCCCTTTCGTTTGACATCTTTCTCAATTTTTGCTTCTTGGGCTTAGAGCCGCTTGCAATGTTCAAACTATGCTGAGCGAGATCCCTGCTAACGCCTTGCAAATCATTTGCTGGCCAAGCGAAAATGTCATCGTTATTCGCGAGAAAGGATGCCAGAGTGTTCCTTTCTTCTTCCGGCATGCTTGTCCCGATGTGCACAGTTCTTTCGGGTTCGGTCGAGCTGGCGATGGCGTGCTCTTCGGCGGTTGGCTGCATTTCGTCTTTCTTTGCCACTTCATTTATGAGGTTGTAACCGAGAGTTGGCTTGCCTTCTATTCTTCTGGAGGCTTCGAGGCTTGCTGATCTCCGTGCACGGTGATGATGCCGAAAGGGGATGGCATTTTCATGCACAAGTAGCTTTGCTTGATTATGACATTGAACTTGTTGGTGAAACCTCTGCCAAAAATGGCGGTGTATGGGTAGTCCATGTTCACTATATCGAACGTCACCATCTCGTTGCGTACTCTCTCTTCCTCGACGAAAGATACCGGGATTTGTTTCTTGCCGATAGCGTCGATCTTTCTTCCCCCAAATCCGTACAAGGAATTGCCGGCGAGGTCCAAACTGCGCATGTCCATTCCCATCGCCTCGAAAGCTTTGACGAACAAGATGTCTGCTGAGCTTCCGGTGTCGATCAAAATGTTATGCAAGGTGAAACCGGCCACATTGGCCGTGGCGACGAAAACGTCGCAATGCGGGTAGTCGCGAACTTTGAAATCTGACTCATCAAAACATATCGGCGCTAGTGACCAAGCTGGCCTGTTCAGCGGAAGCCTTGGTGATACCGTCTGGACTCTTCGATGATAGTCCTTTCTCGCCCTTTTACTTTCGTGCTCCGGACTGGATCCGCCCGTGATGGCGAAAATGTGGCTTCTTGACTGGAGAATGTTGTTGATTGCGCTAGTTTCGTTTTCTATCTCCTGTCCCTGCTGGTAACTGGGTTGTGCTTGCTGCCCCTGGGGTTGGGCTTGAGCCGAAAGCGCTGGTGGCGGTGTTGGTTGGCGCTGATAGTGCATGGGTGACGAAACTGCCACCGACTGTGGCGCAAAGACCGGGAACTGGTAACCTTGATATGCCGGATTGTACCCATACAAATTCTGGGGAGGCATGTACTGCGGGGGATGCATAGGCGTGCTTGCGTAGTTGCCGCATGCTACCGCTCCTGCTGCCGGGTCTTGCGAACTGTGAAAAACGTGCTTTGAGCTTTCGCCAGAAGCTGAAGCTTGATCCTTATCTTTTAGCTCTTTCGCCATCTTGCTGTATTTACAGTCTCGGGTGGTGTGACCGAAATTGCCATCGCAGATGACACAGTACGGAGGCTTGGCTCCTCTTCCGTGGCCTCTACCGTCTCGGCCGCCACGTCCTGTCCTTCCACCACGCCCTCCGCGGAATGGTTGATCGAATCCTCTTTGGGGCTGAAAGTTGGCCATGTCAGGCCTCTCCATGCCCGCTGCTGACTGCGCTGGTTCTTCCTGCAGAGTGTTGATTGTCCGGAAAGGTCTAACCATCCTTTGATTCGGCACTTGCGGCGGACGACTTGCTTTCGTCGCTTGTCTCTGCATCAAGCGGGCGGCTTTGCGCCGCCGAAAGTCATCGTCTGACCTTGCATATGCGTTCATCACATCGAACAATTCCTTGACAGTTTTCGGCGGTTCTCTGGACAAGTGAGCGGCACACTGCCCGGTTCTCAAGCCTTCGGTGGCTGCTGCAATTACCGCGGCTTCCGGCACATTCGGGGCTTGAGCTTTTAGCTGGATGAAACGTTTGAGGTACTCGGATAAAGGTTCGTCATCTTGCTGGGTGCAGTTCATGAGGTCTCGCGTGGTCTTGACATCCGGCCGGAATCCTTGGAAAGTGGCGAGCAATTCGGCCTTCAACTGAGCCCACGAATAGATGGACAGTGGCTTGAGGGTGGTGTACCAATCGTGAGCCACGTCTTCGACTTCCAGAATTAGAGATTTCGCCAGGGCTTGATTGTCACCGCCTGCCGAAAAGACGGCTGTCTCGTAGCTAGCCAAGAATTTGCGCGGATTCGCCTTTCCGTCGAAAGTCGGAATGCGTGGCTTGTAGTTGAGCGGCCACGGATGGGCTTGCAGTTCTCTTGAAAGCGGGGAGGTTTCGTCGATTGCGTTGTCGAAAGCTGGTGGCTGCTCTCGCCTTGGCACGAACACATTTTCTTGAATTATTGGGATCGGGCCCCCTCCAGCCTTTCGCAGCTCCTGAATTTCCTTTTCGAGTTGTCTCCTCTGCGCCTCCGCCTGACGAAGCGTGTCGCGAGTTTCTTCTTCCCTTGCTTTTGCCGCAAGCTGCTGCTGCAACTGATCTCTTTGCTGAACCAACCTTTCTATCTCTTCTTGCTGCTCCATCAGCATTCTGATTGCTTGGGCATGCCTGGTAACTTCAGCATCGTCGTCTTCTTCGTCGTCGGGCTCGTCTTGGACGTTCCCTTCCGGCGTGCCATCTCTGCCGAAAGGCTGCGAGTCACGGCTTGAGGTTGCTATCGGCGGTAGCTGGGTTCCCGTTGGGAGCGTGCTGCCGAAAGCTTGGGTGTTTTGGACTGTATTCGGTGGTATTTGAGTGGTTAAAGCAGATGCCGTGATTGTGCCATGGCCATCCTTGTTCGCGGCAACCGTCTCGGGATTGTCGACCGCCTTCGGCGCCTTCCTCGGTGGCATGGTAAGCTCGGGCGACAACCACGGTGGGCGCCAATGTTGTTTCAGGACCTAGACCCCGAAACAGCAGGTTGTCGCACGAGCCAAGACACTGAGTGAAAACGTAAGTAGACGAAAGAGAGTGGGAAATCGGGTGAATTGAACAGTGTTCCTCCCCCCTCCCTTAGGATGCTGGGAGCTTTTTATATTAATCTAGATCAGTTTGAAAGTACAAGAACACCCTTCCAACCACTCTGTTACAATTACAATGATGCCCTACTCAACTACTCCATGGTTGTACGCGGCTCTTCCGGCACGAGGGGCATCATCGTAACTTCGCCCTCTGACGGGCCCAGCGTCCCCCGACTCCTTTTCCTGACTGGTGGGCCCGCTCCCTTTGACCCAGATTTCCGGCGACCTGCGCAAACCTGTGAAAAACCAAAGTCACGAATGACGAAAACTCTCGCCGGAAGCACCGGCTCCTTTCGCGCGAATGCTTCCTTTCGCACGAAAACTCCGTCCCACTCCGGTCCTGCGAGCCGAAAGCGAATGCGCGCTTCCGCGCGAATGCTTCCTTTCGCACGAAAGCTCCGCCTTCCCTTGGTCCGCGAGCCGAAACGCGTGCTTCCGCGCGAATGCTTCCTTTCGCACGAAAGTTCCGCCTTCCCTTGGTCCTCGAGCCGAAACGCGTGCTTCCGCGCGAATGCTTCCTTTCGTACGAAAGCTCCGCCTTCCCTTGGTCCTCGAGCCGAAACGCGTGCTTCCGCGCGAATGCTTCCTTTCGCACGAAAGCTCCGCCTTCCCTTGGCCCTCGAGCCGAAACGCGTGCTTCCGCGCGAATGATTCCTTTCGCATGAAAGCTCCGTCATCCCTCGGTCTTGCGGGTTGGAGGCGCCTGCGGTTTGGGTACCATCCCAACACACCGCAACCCACCGACGCCAGGAGGCCGCACGCCGCCACCTGCAGCCGCACCGCCACCGATATCTGGTGCTCAAACGACACCTGACGGCTGGTGTCCGCCTTTGCGCGGCGAAGCATTGCCTGGAGGAATTGTGAAGTTGTGTGGGGCTGAATCAGTTGCAGATCGCACAGCTGCTGCACCTGTCGACGCTCTAGGAGGCCGCGCGCCGCCGCCTGCAGCTGCACCGCCGCCGATATCTGACGCTCAAACGACGCTTGACAGCTAGTGTCCGCTTTGCGTGACGAAGCAAAGCCTAGAGAAACTGCGAAGGGGTGCGGGGCTGCTGGACCGCGGACGACGCTGTGAGCGCGGTTGGTGATGGCGACATGGAGGTGGCGCTGGTGTAGACCGGAGCGGCCAGAGTGCAAAGGCTCTGGCTAGGACGATCTGTGCCACTGTGACGCCTTGATTAGTAGAACCTCTTTAATCTTAAAATGGTTCATATCTCTTGTTGCATAGTAAAAGCAAAGCTACCCCGAGCCACTGCCCACTTCAACCTGGGAAACACCCATAGATAGCTCAGCCGATCAATCATAAATCTGTGATATGTCAAAATAACAGCCAGTACATAGGCAATACAAAGACCATGCTGTAACGGATCTTACAATATTGATGTGGTTCACCTTCTATACACAAATGAATAATAGATTATTAGATTTAGATTATATTAGTATTGAAATTTTCCCATAGTCACAAAACAATAGGTGAGACAAAAAAATCCATACTACAGAAAAATCTGCTCACAAAATTGAGCCTCTAATGAGTAAACTCAATAAGATGAGCAAGCTACACAGATCAGATCATTGGAAGGATATCCAACATTAACTGTTTGCACTAAGTGTTGAGTTTCATCTGCAGTAGCAGAAGTCTATAAAAGGGACAGCAAAGCAGTGCAGCATTTTGATGTTGGATAAATACATCTAGCATTAGTTACTGGGCATTAATTGTGTGCATGTATGCTTGCAAAAGAAGGGTAAGGCAAACCAGAGAAATGAGCACCGTATAGTAACCCGTCAAAGCTTCAGCAGATAAAAAAATAATGTTTATTATTAGTTGTTAATATGTGCAACCTGCTCCTTTTAATGAAACAAATAAATATCAGTAATTGTTGGTTATGGAACTCAAACCGTTACATAAAGAAAATAAGTTTTGTCAATACAGTTGTGGGACGACACATAATTAATAACAAATAGAGATGCTAAGCTAATCTCAGGGAAAAATTAAAGATATTTGTTCGGCGGCATAACATGAATCACGAGGTCCAGGTAACAAAAGGCCACCATAGGTTACTTAATACAAGCTCATTTAGAAAGTTTTAGTTTAGAAGATTTGATAAATAATACAATGTGTTTACCTTAGTAACAGGTGGTTGTCCAGAACACTGCCTTATACACATCAATCTCTTGTCCAAACTCTTCATCAACTTCAGTTTTCAGAAAACCTTGATTCTGAATTTAACAAGATAGCTTCTTAGAACCAGAGCAGAAGTCATACAACTATGAAATGAGTATGACAGAAGTACAAGAACAAGATTATGGACCTGCAGAGGCTGCAATAACTATTTTCCAGTGCGCCTCCTTGATTGTCAAAATCTTTTGGGCGAGGCAAGTTGGAACCATACTTCGTTGGCATCACAAATGACATTTTTGGTTTATTTTAGTGACAACACACAAAAACAGCCTGAATCGCCAAACAAAAACAGTTAAAAACAATGGCACATGTGAAAGCCAAAGTCCACCTTCTTTGTTATCACCTAGATCATCATGTCCATTGCTTCACTGTTCGGCACACCCTTCAGAATGAAACAGGCTTTGTGATTTCCATCTGTTCAGAGGCTATGTTCTACAAGCAAGCATGGCAATAATAAACATTGTGTATTTTTCACTTTAATTCAGATTATCCAATGAAACAAGGGAAGGGACTTCTGAGCCATGGTAGAAACGTGGCAAATACGTTACTTTTTTTAAAAACAGGCAAATACCTTACTGAATAAATAAGATGCCAGCACGTTGAATGACTGAGATAATCCGTTGACATCAATCTCAACCTTTCGGCATCGTTGTTTCAGCCGACAGGCGATGTAGGTAGCACCGTTGTGCGAATGAGCTGCACAGCGCCGAACAGGAAAACTATGAATCTCATCAAACTAATTGATAAAAAGCCTGCTACATATAATTGAAAAACTGGAACAGGAAAAGTGATTCATCAAACAAGTAAACAACTACCAATTAGTCATCCATACATTAAAGTCTGCTCCTAATTTTCTGAGAAACCACACTTCAGCATCTATTTTGGGATTGAAACAAAAGGCCCAAATTGACTATTGCAAGGTTGCAATTCAACTCAAAAGTGTAAATCAAATTGAATGGCTATTCCACCAATGCGAAAGAAGTCCAATTTTGCTAGTGCATTTATGTGTGTGCATTAGAACTCACCTCGATTTTTCCTAAGAAGTGCTACTTGCCTCTTTCCTCCCAATATCGATGCATGCCTCGCCATTGACGACACTGTGGGCCTCGATTGAGGCGGGTGCAGGAGGGGAGGACAGTGTCTGTGCTTGCACGACTTGTGCTTGTCGACGTCGGCGTACTCCTCCATGAAGGCGGGCCTGGGGGTTTGCGGTGGCCTTGAGGGTGGTTGTGGCCGCGCCAGGTGGCCTGAGTTGCCGGCGAGGGGCCTTGGGGACATGCGGCGGCCAGTGCTCCGGGGGGGGGGGGAGGGGAGGGGAGGGGGGAGGGGGGGAGGACACCCCCGCAACAACTGGAGAGAGGACACCCCCGCAACAACTGGAGAGAGGACATGGATTTGCCGCTGCTCCCCTTACGCCTGTGCATGACGACGACTGGAGTGCGGCGGGGGCTAGGGTTTCCATGTAGCCATCGCTGCCTCCCAAACCTCCCGAGTAGCCGAGTAGGAGAGCACTCGGTCGGCTACGGTCGCCACAGCGGTGGTGTGGCGGGTCTCCCCTGTCCTGGCCATGACCACGACCGTGACTGATGGAGCCCCCCCCCCCCACACACACACAGCGGTCGTGCGGCCGTCGGGACGTTTGCGACGGAGGTCTGTAGGATTTCTAGCGTCTACAGCGCGAGCCACGGTTCTCAGTCATGCTCTCTCACGGTGGTCGGAGGCATGGAACACTGCGACCAAGTACCGAGTCACAGAGGGAAGGGGAGGGGAGCAACGAGTCACGGCCTCGTTGGTAAGGATGGCAACGGGTCGGATTCAGATCGGATGGAGTCTCCATGCACCCAAACCCGCCCCGAAAACCGATTCAGGTGAAAATCCATCACCATAACCAAACCCGCAGATATCTAAAACCCGATTGGATACCCGAAACCCGTTTTGTGTTGCACTATACTAAGAGCAATAAGTACTTTCTGTAAACATATACTCCCTCCGTCCCAAAAATATGGTCGTTGGGGAGTTAGGCTCTTGTACCAAGGAAAGTGGCAAAGTATTTGTATACCCCTACTAGTAATAATGATTACAATAGGAAAAGTAGTACAAACAGCAGCACCTGCGTTGTGCTTTTGCCTCTCCTCGGCGCTAGCGCTTCCGCATTGGACGTGGTTGTGTTTTTTTATTCCTGGCCATGATTCATTGGATGGGAGGAGCGACCGCTGGGTGAGGTCTGACAAACAGCTGTTGGTACCGTGCCTATGCTTGGACCGAGCAACGTAGAAGAACGACTCTTTTTAGGGGACAATATTTGAATCGCAGAACGACTGTTTTTTCGGGACGGAGGGAGTATGTGATATATATATACATATTCACATGTATAATCAAGAGTCGCTTGGGCTGTGCGCTGCCACGGATGAGAGCGAGAGCGATCGCGGAATAGAATGTGGTCCCACCTGACGGCGCATAATGTTGCGGATGGCGTTGCGAGATCATAAGGGGAGGCGATTGTGAGTGGTTGATCGTCCTTTCTTTTTTTTTATGGAAATGCACAGAGGGAATTGTGTTTCCTTTTTCTGAACGCATGGAGAGGCAGGACGAGGAAACCAAACAAAAGTCGCACAAAAAAAATTTCCACGTCTTAGTCTTTTTAGTTTTAGATTTAGATTAGAGATATTAAGGAAAAAGCTGTACCAAGAGACATATTCCAATGTTAGATTGTAGTTGTCTCTGTTAGAAAGGCAATATCATGGCCATTACTGACCCTCCTACCTCGGTCATTGCTGGCCCTAATAGCAGATCATATCTGCATCTAGATTTGTAGCATTGTATTGATTAGGCTAGATTAAAGGACATTATAGGACTTTAATTCTTTCCTTGCATGTATACTCATGGCTGTATAAGTACAGCCTGCAGCAATAGAGAAAATCATTCCCCTATATTCTTTCAGTCTCATTCTATAATCATTCTGTTGATTTGTTTCTCTGATGCTATTCATATGTATCTTGAAATGATTTGCACAGGGCCGGGTATCTCAGAAATTATCTTCAAGAGGAAAATATGTTTCTGTAAACATTGGGCCAATTCGTGTTGTTTCTAGTGAGCAGGTGATATAAAGTTTCCCCTTTATTCAAATGTCTTTACCAGCAAAAAAATGCCACTTTTCTGAGTCTTTTTTTTTTTTTTTTTGCTCATTTCATTCTGTATAGACATAAAATTTCCCCTTTCATTGAAGTTCTGCCTGCTGCTTTTCAGGTCCAAGCTGTGTATCGGGCCATGAGAAGAGATAACAGGATGAAATACTTCTTATGAAGTGCAATTGCATGTCCTGCATGTTCCCTAGTCCATTCCATCTTGTCACATAAAGAGTCTAGAATGCATTATCGCCATATCTGTAAGTACTAAATCAAATGGAAACATTGTGTAGATTGCCTAATTTCTAGTTGGCCCCTTGTGATGCCAAAGTTCCCCTGATTGTAGGGAATGCCGGCTGGACCTCTGGTGAATTCCAAATGGAAATGGGAAGACTTTTATGTTCCATCCAAGCCCAAGCTGAAGCTTCCCAAATAATCTGCTACAAAACAATTTGTTGGGTTCAGTTACGTTATGTAGCGCAGCGGGCGTATATAGCTACTATGTATGTTAAAAGATGTATTTTAGTGTTTCATATTAGATGTGTTTTACTATTTTATAAACAGTATCAAATGTCTGTGACGCTTAAGAGAGGAGTGAATTAGCCAACTTAAAACTCTACTTTAAACTATGATCTTAAATTTTTTACCTAGTCAAAACCTATATGCATGAAAAAACTCTATCTAAGGGTCTGTTTGGAACACAGGAATTTTATAGGAATCACGCAGGAATTAGTTCAATTTCACAGGAAAAACGCAGGAACAGAGAAATTTTCTCGCGTTCCAAACAGAGTCTTAATGTGCAACTATGGTTTTACTAGGTGTGTTGCTCTTTCTACCACAAAAGCGTTATACAGCCTAGGTTTTTATCTATTAACTAGTCTATCAACTAAGCTAGAAAAAGTAAAGCACATAAACAAGATAGCAAATTAAATACGGAAGCTAAAGAGCAAGGTAAAGATGGAAACTTCTGTTGATGACTTTGGTATTTTTACCGAGGTATTGAGAAACGCGCAAGTTTTACACAAAGTATTGAGAAAAGCTCTTGGTCGGGTAACTCAGTGGATAGCCTTCTCCAGGTGCAAGTGGATTTCCGATGTGTCTTTCCGCAAAAGCTTCTCCTGGATTCTCCCCACCATCTCCACTATCAAGATTCTGGTTGAACCGTTGCTGCCCTTGTTCCCTTGGATATATGGTGATGGTCACACCACAAATGTGGTTGGTGTCGTCTCACAAAACTAAAGCTTCTCCAATGTACAATAATGCTGCGCGCAAGCACCGAATAGTAGGAGCTACGCAAACCTCACTAAACACTAGGTCTAATAGAGAAAGCGCTTGAGCGGTGATCTAACTAGCCTAAGCACTTCGCAAAAGCACCTATGAATCACTAAGCACTATACACATGGAGGGCACTAAGATGGTGTAGCAACACCCTTGGTATGTTTCCTTACTCCTCCACATCTCATTTGGCCGATTAGAGGTGATATTTATAAGTCTCGACTCAAAACTAGTTGTTGGGGCTGAAAACAGCTTTTCTGTAGAGCATCGGACGCTATAGTAATAACGTCGGGTGCGTCCTATGCACCTATGTTAAATAGGCGTTGAAAAACTAGTTGTTATACTGTTTTGGTATGCACCGAACGCGTCATTTTGTGAGTATCGAGCTCGCCTACGTTACTTTAGGCAGATTTTTGTGAGTATCGGACACTCCATCGGACGCGTCCCGTTGCTCTTTTTTAGCGACGCAGACTTTCGTATTTTGGGCATAACTTTTAGCTTTGAAGTCCGATTTTGATGATCTTGGACTTTTTGGAAAGCTAATGTAAAGTTCTACAACTTCATGATAGTGCAATGCCAGTTTGAGCAGATTCGAGATTATGAGACAGTTCTAATTCAATCAACTCTTGTCTTGGCTTAAGTGGCTCAACTTTGTTTATCTCCGGGCTTTTATTTCTTTTATCTTGGACTTTGTTTGATGTTTGTAAGTCTTTAATACATCTTCTAAGGTTCTTGCTTGAGGTGTTGATCATTGGATCACCACGTTGTCTTTGTCCAAGTCACGTTTGCAGATTATTGGATTACAAAACAAATACTTGCAAACACATTAGTCCAATTTGGTTATGTTGATCATCAAACATCAAAATCCAAAGTTAAAGAGGTCCAGGTTCCTTACAATCTCCCTCTTTTGGTGATTAATGACAACACGATCAAAGCAAGCAAATAATAGATACATAATTCAAAATGCAACCTACTTGCTAGAATGTAATGCAAAGACAAGATCATAGGATGCTAAAAGATACCAAATTAAAAATGCTTTTATAACTTATCTTGCCCTTGACATAGTGTCCCTTTTGTGGCATTATGGATTTAAACCTCCCCTGACTCCATAATCCACTTCCTCCCTTTCTTGGACTATTCTCAAAATAGGAAACTTTTCCCAATCAATAACCATAAAATTTTTAAATTTTAGGTTTTGGTTATTTATTTTAAGTTGGGCTTGCTTGCTTTTGGTCCGTTAAATTTTCCCCATGGAATCAAACACCGAAAGGAAGACATTTGTAGTACAAGGGAGGGTCAAATTTTATGATCCTTGATAAGTGAAGTAGAATTGATCACAAAACTTGACTTTCACATTATATAAAGAATTAAATGTATGAGAGGTCCTTGAACTTGTCACAGGGTGTCACTTGGGTCTATGAACATGTCAATTGTCTACATGTATAACAATACTCATTTTTTGATGAATATTAGTACCTCCATCCGGAAAAGCATGCAGTTCTAGAAAAGAGTATTAATATTTATGATACTAAATAGGTATACTATGAAAATATTATTTACTATCATAGATATTGATATTTTTTTATATAAGATTGATTGACTTTCAAGATGATTTGGTGAATCTAATGATATTGCATTCTTTTCCGTGGAGAGCGAGCATTAAGGGTTCACCTCATTGAAAGAAAGGAGATCTTTGGCATGTTTGTTTGAATTTATCAGCCTGACTTATCAGCTATGGTATATTGGCATATTCTCTTGAATTTATTTTAACTGATTTCAGTTGTTTCAACAGTGTTATATGAGAGAGAATAAATCGTAATATACCTGATAAAGTGATAAGCCGACTGATAAACCTAAATGAACAGCTGATTTTCTCTCATAACAAAACAATATCAACTGGCTTATCAACAGCTCCCGTTAGCTGCCACGGATTTACATATACTATGGCGAATTGTCAAATCACTGTTGCAAAAAGAACGTACGTGACAACCTAGGTTAGATTGTAGGAAAAAGCTATGGCATTGCCAGGAGGCAAGTTCTAACGTTAGATCGACTCCTTTCATTCCAAATTGCCAGGCATCCAATCTTTTTTATACAATTTTTATTACCCTTCTAGATATATAGTAAGAAAAGCTAGAACATTTTATAATTTAGGGGGTGTTCATTTCTAATGCTAAAATTTTAGCATCGTCACATCAGATATTGCGGTCCTAATTTAGTCTATTAAAAATAGACTAATTGCAAAACTTCATTCACGAGTCCGAATCTATTAAACTTAATTAATCCATAATTTGCCAATGTGACGCTACCGTAAACATTTACTAATAATAGATTAATTTGGCTTAATAAATTCATCTTATTAATTACCGATGATAATATAATTAGTTTTATAATTAATCTATTCTTAATAATAGACTAAATTAGTGTCACAATATCCGATATTAATTATTGTATGACAATTAATTAGTTTTATAATTAATCTATTTTTAATAATAGACTAAATTAGTGTCACAATATCCGATACGATGTGGCTAAAATTTTAGTCTTGATCCAAACACCCCGTTGAACGGAGGGAATAGTACAGAATTGGAAGAGCATGTCAATGGAAATGGTTTCAGCAAAGTTTCTGGAGAAATGCTCCTAGTAAAGTGACGAGAAGATGGCCTGTTTTATTATATATTAGACTGAAATAACAAGTTCGAGATTATTGAAACCACAGCAGCGCAGCAACAGAAGACGAGAAGACCATATATATGTTTTCTTCAGGATACTGCACTACGCAGCCTTCGATTTACAACTCAACAAAAAAAAAATACGATTGGTCTGCATCATGTCCGTTGGAAGCGGCAGCATGTCCGGTGCAAATTAAGCCACGGACACGATCCGGAATCCACAAGATCAGACGTCAGCTGATGTTTGGTCTGTAGCTTCCGGGTTCGCACTTTGCACCTTCAGTGGCTGCTTCCTTCACTTGTCCTACCAAAAGGTAATCATGCGATTTAGGAAACTTCATGTTAAACATACGGAAAAACTATGCTTGTACGAGTCTTCTAGCCTACACTGGCAACCGATTTCGCCACCGTCTAACTGTGCTTTGGGTTCGTTCTCATCCTCTGCCATCCAAACTCTGGCAATGTCTGTGTGGTTATTAGGATTCAGCACTGAAGGCGAGTTGCAAAGCTAAAGAGAAGCCTGCGGTGCCGGTGAGCCAGCGATAGGCTGGCCTGATGGTGGCGATGGAATTCCACTGTTGAGCACGGTGAGGCAGCAGAGGGATCACTGCCTAGTGTGGTGGAAGACCAGTTGTGCGACAGGTTGATTTCGGGGTGTCAGGGAAATGATGACAGATTGACAGTGGTGGCAAGAGGGAGCAGAGAGGACTGAGGAAGCTGCTTTGCAGGTAAGGTAGGACAGTGGGCAGCAGCAGGGGTGGAGGGAAGACGCAGGAAGAAGCCATGGTGCTTCCTGAGGCCCAGTAGACAGATTCTAAACACCTCTGGGCTAACAGAATATAAGAACAAAAACGTCCTAACTCACCACTTGGTATTGTTTCTCTTCTTTATAATAGCGGTTGAAACCCAATGTATCCTTGATCTCCTGAAAAGATGGCAAGATGCTAGGTGGAGGTACACCGCCGTCTTTTATCGCAACTAGAGCATCCTGCATGTCAGAGATTCTTGTGTTACTAACATCATCAGAATGAAACACCTATTGAAAATGGCAAGGCTAGGCAATAGTAGTTGTGGTTTGTTAGCGCACCAACAGGATCTTCAGAAACTAAGACGCATTATAGTTGTCTATTAAAAATACAATGTTGAATGATTATGCGCAAGGTGAAGGATGAAATGAATGATACAAGATCATGAGTTGAGGACTGGGAAAAACTAAAATAACATAAACGATTGTGTTAGAACTTAGAACTGACAAAATAATAATAATAATTTTCTCAAAAAACAGAGGAGAGCTGTGTCAATTCATTAAGAAAGAAATAAGTACAAACTGCATACAGAAAAGGGAGGGACTAATGAAAGCCCCTCCCAAGCACACTGCACACACATAAGACTACAAGCAGACACGCCAAGCTAAGGGACACAAACACGACCACAACCAGCCCACCTCTAACCATCCTCAAGGCACCTAATGAGGAGCTCATGGAGAGCAGAGCAGAGGCACCACCAAAACACCACAAGCTGCTTTCATGAGCCACTGTGCGATGGAGTCTCTGAATGTTTATCTTGGCTCCTTCAAAGACAATGGTGTTCCTATGTTTCCAAATCTCCCAGGTGACAAGAATGATTAGAGAGTTAAGGCCCTTGCGCATCTCCTGACCTCTAAAAGCACAGCCCCACCACTGAGAGAAACTGGTTGCAGAGATATGTGGCGCTACTGCAGACAGGTTAAGCTTCTAAAAAACCTTTTCCAGGCCTGCCAGGTAAACAAGCAGGAGATGAGGGTATGCTGATTAGTTTCTTCTACCTGGTCACATAAGGGACAGGCACAGGCCCATGGATGAGGCATCCCTCATTTGGCAGGACAGTCAACCGTCCAACACCAGTTATCGATGGCTAGCCAAATGAAAAAAATGCATTTGAGAGGAGCCAATCAGCTTTTCCAAATTATTTTCCATGGGGCAAACTTAGTCCCCAAGAACAAAGTTTATTAGGCCGACTTGCTGCTGTAGGAACGAGAAGAGGAGAGTTTCCATCGGTGTCGATCTGGGACATCTTGCTGAAGGACCAGGCCATCTACTAAGTCCCCTTTATCCGAGTGATACAAAAGATTCACCACCAAGCCTACCGTAGATGAGAATGTGTATCAAGGTAGGTGCTCCCACCACATCACAAATAAGAGGATGATAGCTTTAGGATGTAAACATCATTCACTAATCACTAGACATAACTCTGACCACTAATTTACGTTATCATATGTTCGCAAATCTAGCAAATTGTACTATGTGAGTATTGTTGAGACGCATCTACGCATACCAAGTTGGCATGTCCAATCAAGATATACGGATTGGAAGGCTATGAGTAGGGTAAGCAGGAACACCAACCCCACTGTTATCCTTGGTTACACATGCTTACTTTCTCATTGAACATAAATACAATGACGGGGATTTGTGCTCTAAGTGTTTTGGTCATAGGTGATTAAGGGGGAAATTGCTGTAAGGAAAGGCTGTGTGGGATCTGGAAAATTGGAAGATGCCAATTATTTATCTGGTCACTGGTCAGCAAACTACATTTCACGAGAAGTTCAAAGTATGCTTTATTTTTCATTTAGGAGGATAGAACTGCACTAGAGTCTCCAGCACACAAAGACAACTTACAGTTAGTGGACTAGTTGGACATTTTTTTTAATCTGCTATGTAATCATACCATAATAAATAACCTTTATCAATATATAATGTAATCCACCGATAAAGGATACACAGGTACAGAGAATGTCTAGTCAGCTGAAAGTACAAGAAATCAGAATTCAGATGTACCAAGGAAATGGACTTCAGTATGGAATAACTAACTGGAGGCAGCAAAAGGATCAACAAGAACTAGGACTACCTTGAGCTTGTGTTCAAACAAATAAATATACACTTCATCTCTATCAGCAGTTTGACACTCATTACCTCAGCTTTTAGATAAACAAAGAAATGAATAATGCCACATGCTTCACATAAGAAAACAAACCTGCATGGCACGCATGGATACCCCAACTAAGGATAAAGGATAGACTACAAGCCTGAAACCAATTTCCTCCAGTTCAGCAGGGCTCAATATGGGAGTTTTACCACCACCTTCTAACATGTTTACCTGAACAGAGTGTAAATGTACTCATGTGTCATGTCACTACTAGAGAAGAGAACAACTTGAAGCAAATGTTAAAGAAGGCAAATGGACTAGTCGTTGCCATTGGTAACAAAATATGAGCAGTAAAACTAATTTGTACTGGCACGCTTTCCAAGGAATATGAGAAAATGGTAATCGTGTAATCAAACCAGTTCATAATCATATGCACTAAAGCTGAGTCCAAATGGTGACATTATAGATAACCTAGGGGAATATGAGAAAATGGTAATTGTGTAAGCAAACCAGTTCATAATCACACCACCCCATTTCATCACTACTATCCTATATTCAAATCGAAGACAAACAAATAACCTGGGGAGACACCCTAGCATAGTTTCCAAGGAATACTAAAAGTATCTAGAATCTAGCAAGGAATTACCAAAACTGAACCAGCAAAAGTGGATATAACCATGCATATAACATCAGTTAACTGCTCCACAATTTTTTTCCAAGTGCTTCCTTTGATGACTGGTAAAAACAAATTTTCACTAGGAAACTGTAAAACAATTTCCACAAGAAGAGTGTGATCAATTCTAATTTAGAGAAGTTTTTTTTGGGTGTACGTGTGTCCTTTTGATAACTAAGTAAATTTCATTGGAAGGTGGATTTAAAGGTATAACCAATATGACCAGGAAATGAGGACTGTTATACTGAACTACAATCTGGACGAATGCAGAAACTACCATGACACTTGGATATTACAATCCACGTGTAATTAGAAAGGCAACAAAAAATATAGAATACAACTAACCATCTTTGGAACTTCTGGTGCAACCGCACAAAATGCTTTCATCTCTTCTACTGAAGCAAGAGCATCAATAAACAAAACATCTGCTCCAGCATCAGCAAATGCTTTCACCCTCCATAATGCTTCATCAAGAGAAATAGCTTGGCGAGCATCTGACCTTGCTACAACAACAATGTCAGAGCCACTCTCCTTCCTAGCATCTACAGCAGCTTTTATGTGCATGATAGCTTCCTCCCTTGATATAACTTTCCTTCCTTCAGTATGTCCACAAGCTTTAGGTGCCACCTTAAAAATGTGGAGTAATTTTTTTCAGGATAAACAAAAAAGATTAATACAAAACAGAAAGACTTCTTTCCATATTTTCATATAACCTAAGTAAGCAAATATAAAAAGAAATAGGTAAGCATCGTATTATTGCATCCTGAGAACATTAGAATAAACAAGTTAACTGCATTACTTTTTTTGTTGGGCAGTAGCAGATAGTATTTATCCAAAAACACATTATTGCAAACAATGTCAGCTAAATATGGCAAAGAGCACACGAGCTATTTAAGTTAAAGAGTCAAAATAGATAATGATTGTGTTGCAACCATGATCTCTGCTTTAACTCCTAGATTTTGATTACACCAAGTGAAATGCAGTAAAAATTCAATTGCAACATTTTTTAGAATACAACAAAGATAATCTGATCAAGAGTTAAAAATTTGAGCATATACATAGCAGTTGCATTTTTCAATTAGGCTAATGCAACATTAGGAAGGTATCCAGTGAAACTATATTTGAATGGAACTCACATTTAAAATAGGATAATGACAGAGCAATGTCAATCACTGTACTGTGTACTAGATGACAAGATCAAGATGATTTAGTTGAATTACATAAAGCCAGTAGGCCACCAACATCTTTGAACAGTAACATGCATGGCTTCTTTATAAATAAATAAATAAAGACTATTTTACCAATGATTGAACCTAAGCCGGCCATTCCTAAGTAGCCACAAGCCCAGCAAGGAAGAAAAAAACAGCTTCCAGAAAAGAAAAAAAAAATGTCTCTCTCCATGCAAGTTACCACATCAGCAGCCCACTAGCGCATGCAATTATGACATAAATCTATTCATACAAGTCTATTCATGTCAGCAAGCAGCACCATTCACTAACATACATTATTTGTCCACATCAGCATACCACACCATCCACTAAAATTTATTTATAATAGTTTATCCCTTCATTCCAAATCATCCGCGATTCCCGCAGCAACGCGTGTAATATCCTTCTAGTGTTGATCGTTGGTGAGAAAAAGTAGATTTTGAAATATATATACATATTAAAATGAGCTCAAAGGAGTTCGAATGAGCACCAAAAAGGGATTTTCTTATCAAAAATACTTACTAGTGTTCTTGGTAACCCAGTTATAGGTATTAAATGCCAAATCTTTTTTCCCTGTTACTCTGTTAGCCACTTCAGAAAACATATCTTCATGGCATGTAGGCAATCTTTATTGGTCTGCGATCTATTATATGCAAAATGGGTCCAGTGACTAATATTATAATACCCTTTCTCCAAGTTGAACAATGGCACCTGCTAGTTATATACCCTTAATATAATATCCTCAAGGAGGGGTCCTAATCCTAGCCAATAAAAGGTCTTCAGCAGGGTATTCATGTTACTTATGGAAACATGGTTGCAGGATGTATGCACAATACTCGGGAAATTGCTGTTAGTTGAAGAAGCAGACAAGGCAACTAATTCCAATTAACCAAGAAACCATAAGGTTAACCATGAGCAGTGACCATCAAGACAAGTGGAGCTCGTAATTTGTAATTGTAATGATTTGGACAACGCACCTGATCCTCAAGCATAATTCCAGCAAAACCAGCATTGATATACCCTTTTATGGTTCTCTTGATATTCATAGAGTTTCCATAACCATTGTCTCCATCACCAATCACTGGGATTGAAACAGCTTCATTGATGAGACGCCCTTGGTCTACCATTTCTCCATAGGAAATGAGGCCAACATCAGGCAAGCCAAGTCGCGCGGCAGAAACACAAAAACCTGAAAAGATAAGAAGACTCTAATGTATGAGATAACTTGAATATCTCCTGAAGGTTTCTTTTGGACAAGCACAGCAAGCAAAATCTTGAATGCGGTTATTTCTAAGCCATATAAGCAACAACAGAACAATAGACAATAGCCCTGTCACGGATTAGTTTGAACGAAGAAATGCTGGCCACCTGAACTACATACCACAGTTATAATGAATCCGTTTTACCATTTCACACCAAAACATTCAAACACCATTGCAGCATGTAGTCAGAAAAAATAACCACAGAACATATATAGCCCGAGACAGGATGATTGTCAATGTCATACCCTTCCTCTTGAGGTTGACTTAAGATTGGGGGTGTTTGGTTCCCACCCCCTAGAGTTTAGCCACTAAAGTTTAGTGGAGGTCACTAGAGTTGTAGTGTTAAAAATGACTTTTAGGGGTGTTTGGAACTTTAGTGACTAAAAGTGACTAAACTTTAGTGGCTAAACTCTAGGGGGTGGGAACCAAACACCCCCTTAGTTCAATGGTGCACACAGTCCATTTCAATTTTAAATCGTCGTGACGAAGTAGGGAGTTTGCTTGTCAACAGATTTAAGGATAGTTCCTTCCGACAGTTTATGTGACTTCATCGGTAGAAAAGCACACGAAATGAATTAGGGTTCAGTAAATCTGCTCGGATTGGAACTATATAGCGTGAAGCCTAACGATTAGTATCTCGGCATTCTCAAACAAACTAACTAAAACCCACCGCGAGGGTTTTACGACGACCAACATCACACAAAAAACACACACCGCAGAACAGATAAACAAAACTCCGCACGACGGTGACCGAACAACGGAAGCGCACGCACCGCCCATAAACCCGATCGGGAACCCCGCGCGCTCGACGAGGCGCGCGCCGAGCGCGTCGAAGCAGCAGGGCGCCTGGTGCGCGCCGGGCGTCGCGAGGATCCGGCGGAGCGCGGCTGCCGGGGACTCCCCTGAGCGGATGCCGCGGGAGGACTCCTCCACGGCGAAGTAGGGGCAGCGCGCGGCCATCCCGGTTGGTGGCGGAGGAAGCGGAAGCGCGGCGAGCGGAGGGTGGAGGCTGGAGAAGGATGGGATCGGAAAGGGGGGAGTGCGTGAGTGAGCGTGACTGACTGACTTGGCGTCAACTGTACTCCCTTAGTATCGATTAGTATCGATTTTAGATGACGTAGGTTTAAGTTAAATATTGGGAATATAAATCATTAATAACTTTTAAATTATTGAGTTTAGAGATATAAAAATCATATAAATAAATTTGTCTTGAAATGTACTTTCATAAAAGTATATACATATATCATTTTATAACAAATATTTTTGAAAATACAAGTGGTCAAAATTGTACTTTGGAGATCGTGTCGCTGTCCTAAACGTCATCTAAATGTGATATAGAGGGAGTACCTGTACTACTTTTTCAGTTTTTCCTCTCTTTTTTTTCCTATACTACAGTCGCCTGATTTCAGGCGTTTGTTCAGGCGACGTGTGCGTACGTTCATTGCTCGTCGAGATCCATGCGCTCTCTTACGTTTTATTATCGGTTCGAATGTCATCCATTAGAATCTACACCCGTTAACACCCAACAGACACTGACTGCATTAGCCTAGGACTCTAGGAACCGCTATCCTCCTGCTCGAGTGGACCAACCGGCAGCTGCTCATCTCTGTTCTCCCTCCCACTCTTTCAGTCCTAGATCTGGCCACCCCTAGAAAAATTTAAATATTTGTCATCTTTCTGGTTGGTCACTCTTCAGCTGTCGGCTTTAGAATGAGAATTACATATAAATTTACCACTACAACAGTGTTCGGTGCTTCAAATTTGCCATTTTTTGTCGTGGCAGTCCAAATCAACCTACCACGATGGATCGGGCAGGGGAAAAGACATTCCAGCCCCTGGCGTGTTTATGCCCTGAGCCCGGCCCCATCAGTCTGCTGGCCCCCGTTCATTCCACACTATCACCCTCCTCTTCCCCCGTTCCCCTCTCCCGAGCTGAGCTCCGCGGCGACCGCGACGGCGACGCCATGTCCAGATTTGGCAGGTACTCAGTCTAGTGGAAGTGCAGCGTCGAGGATGGTGTTGCCATCGCGGTCGCCGCGGAGCTCAGCTCGCGAGAGGGGAACGAGGGAAGAGGAGGGTGACGGTGTGGAATGAACGGGGCCGAGCAGACCGATGGGACCGGGCTCAGGGCATAAACGCGCCAGGGGCAGGGATGTCTTTTCACCTGCTTGATCCACCGTGGCAGGCTGATTTGGACTGCCATGATGCAAAAATGGCAAATTTGAAGCATCGGACACTGTTGTGGTGGCAAATTTATAATTGTCATTCTAAAGCTGGCAACTGAAGAGGAACCAACAAGAAGGATGGCAAATATTTAAATTTCCCCCGCCCCTGTGTCTTTTCCGCCTCCGTGAAATCCTCTCACTGCGTGTGGAGCATCGGCTGCCCTGGAGCTAGCGAATCCCCTTCTCCTTCCCTTCAACATCATCGTGGCCCCGCCCCCAATGGAGGAGCAGCACACGCGCGGCAGTGTTAGTGGACCAGCGTGCGTGAGGCAGCGGCAGCAGCTCCCTGACGGTCATCCCACATTTCCATTGTGGTGCGCTATTAAAGGTCTTCCATGTGCCTGATGCATCTCCTCCCTGTTGTTCCTTTTTGCTCCTTTTGCTCATGTGTACTCGATCTGATTTCTTAATAATACGATATATATTTCGTGGATCCATATGGTGAGGGCACGTGGATGGAGATTTGTGTGGGTGAGGTTGGAATGCTTTTAGGGATTGTGATGTATTGTACTGATGAGTGATTTTCACTAAACTTTTTTTTGCAAATGGGGGCGATATTATCAGTCCTTGTCAATTAGGGTTTAGTTTGATGATTTATTCTAGGATTTAATGGGTTATTTATGGTTGATTAAGGACATGAAGTAGGGATTTATGGAAAAACGAAGGTCATAGGAGAGGAGACAGTAGAATTTAGTAACAGGGAGGGACAACTTGACAGGGATTGTATATTTCAAGTAAACAATCATGTATTGCTACTCACACTCAGCAAATGATGCTTTTGCAGATCCTGGTGGTGCTACATCAAACTCCTCGGGAATGCACAAATCTCATGGGATGTAAGGTAAAATCATTTATTGGTACCTACATTCTGTTGTTCTTTGATGTTTACTGGAGAGTGGATATTAGAGTGATAGAGTATGTTTAGTATAGTGTCAACACTTGTGTCTATTATTTTCTAAATTTTCAGTTAATTGTGAATATGATTGGAGTTATTGTATATTGATCCTAGTTTCTAAATTGTTGTGCAGAGCAATGCAAGTGTCGCAGTGCTTGAATTGGCTAAAATTTGGTCGTCTTTTTTGGATCCAGCAAACTGAATTCAGTTCAGGTTGAACAAAGCATCACAGATCGTTAAATCCATGGGGCATAATGTGCTAGTTGCTTGTCCTTCAGTTAAACATCTTGGATGTTGTCTTAATCTTTTTTTGATCTTTGATCCTAGAACTTTGAACAAGTTCATACTTGCAGAGTTGAGAGTTTTAAAATTTTACTCAATTCTAAACAAGTTCTATTATCCTAGTTATGCTATACAACTGTAGTGAAATTCCAACTTTAGCACTCTGTCTATGCTCAAATGAGTAGCAAATTAAATGGATGATGACGTGCTCACTACAGAAGTATATTACCTTAAACTAGCTAATCTATTAGTGGGTTTGTAGTTGTATCATTGAATTGATGTCAGCTTTTGTCCCAAAAAGTAAATTTTGGTCACATGTCCTATGTTGAAAGAGATTTCCTAATATTCTCTTTTCTTGAAGTATGCTATTTTACTAGTTATTGGTGCTCTAGCTGCAGTAATTTTTTGTTTCTGTTGATTACCCAAACTTTGTTTGCTTAGTTTTATTTGATCTGAATAATGTTATTTATGGGCACAGGAATGGTCAAACACTACAAGAAGACATGGTCTTTCAAGATTAAATGTGTGGAAAGCTTAACAGTGCAATGTGTTTGTTTCAAACTCTAGTATTACAGTGAGGTTAGAAACAAATTCATTATAGTTTTTCTTTTTCTCCATAAGAGCATGTTTCAGCCATTAATGATGTGTTCTCAAAACATTCCTTTGTCCTAGTACACCATATATGTATGGTGCTATGTTTTTTGTTGGTCAATTTGTCAGGGGGAAGTAAAGGGTCTTTTTTTATTTGTTTGCCAAAAAAGAAGAATCTTGTGACGAGATTGTTTTCTGTGAGAAAAACAGGAATCTATCAAATTTAAACCTCGGGGGTGAGATCTCATCGGCTATAGCCTACAGTTCCTGTTAATGGATGACTTGGAGGGCTATACTATTTCTTGCATCCGTCTGAGATTTTGTGCTTTTGACATTACCTACATCTCTGTGTTTAATCTGACTAGACCTCCTTTGATTTGACCCCTCGTGCCATGATGTGACAGAGTTCCTTAGTACTATTTAATTATTTGCTTTAAGCCGGCACATCCTTGTGACACCCGGTTTTTTGAAGAATACCAAGTGCCAACTATATGTGTGCCCAGGAAGTCCACAAGACACATATAGCAACAAATATGGAAATTACCAAAGGCAATGCTTTATTATATATTGAAACATAGAGACAACAAGGCTTACACATAAATCAAGCAGAGTGAAAACTACTCGTCCGGACTCCAAACTTCACAGGGACGGTTGACTGGGGGAAACACTCGCCTATAACTCTTGGAATGTCTTCTGTAACTCCTCACTTGAATCCACCATCTGGTACCCATCCGAGATTTTTTTTGATTGTACGCAAAGCAAAGGTGAGCGCACCATACTCAACAAGTATAATATGAGGGGATGCAAGGCTCAAAAGGCTAAACATGGCTCAACTACGGTAAGCATTTTTAGTTGGTCATATTTTATTTATTAGACCTATGTCGCTAGGTTATGTTTAAGCTTTCATAGTGAAAGTATAATTAGTTATCTTCTAGATTTTCATTACCCAAACCATTTCATAGATCTGTCTCAAAAAGGATCCAGGCCGCTCATGACCGAGAGCATGGCTGATATATCAGTTTATAATTAACTTTGCAGAGTGTGTACAACTTTAACCACAAGTCGTGATTGCCCTTTGCCCGAGGTGATCAGCCTCTTGACTCACTACCAAGGTAAGTCAACAGGGATCACTACGAAGCCTTTCCAAAGACGCCCTAACAAGTCATAGCCGCTAAGGTTTCAGTCTCCCAAGAGTTATGAACACCTCCCCACTAAGGTAACACTCATCCCAAATAGTGCTCACCCTAGTTGGACCGGGCCCATAAGCTACATGGTACCCCCTCTTGCCCTTCCAGTAAGCTACATACGAGCTAGAACTAATCTAAGGCCATGTAGTCCTCATGGTTGTACTGTGAATCCTAGGTTGCTGCTTAAAGATTCAGAACTAACATTAGTTCCATAAATCATTAATCAAGATTATCATTATATTATTTGGTAGTTGTAGGCTAAGCAGAGCTACCCACATGCATAACCCAAGGTAACAAGGAATACAAGATAACAAAGTTTTAGGTAATATCTCTAAGGGTTCATCATATTAGACACATGCATATGAAGAGGTGATTAAAAGGTTGCTGGGTAACAAAGGAACTCATGTTACACTTGCCTTCCAATAACTCGTGTTGATGGTTCCGCTTCTTTAAAGATCTGCTTCACGTCATCCTTGGACTGCTCGGTCTGTCTAAATGGGATCAACGGCACCACACAAACATCCAAACCAGTCATCACATGCAAACAAATACATTTCTATTAGAACAGTTGAAAGCCCTAGTTTGGTTTTGGCTAATTGATGAAACCTATTTGGTCTAATCCTATTACTAAGCATGTGTGTAGCTTATGAGGAAGGATTAAGACCAAGCCAAATAGTGGAGCTAGCAAGATGGCAACCATGGAGGATGGTGTTGGCCATATGTATCTCAAGTGATCAAGTGCTCTACCTTTGGTGAATCACGAGAAGAAGAGAAGAGATGGAGCAAAGAAGCCCGAAGGCAAAGGTATAACCTATAGGGCTCTTTGTTTTAGTGATCAAGACACTTAGCGAGTGTGATCACATTTAGGATACATAGTCGTACTATTAAGAGGAGATTATTCACGGCTTATGCGGTGTTCAAGTGCCACTAGGTGTTCTCTAACATATCTATGCTATAGACCTAGTGAGTGACTAACAAAACCCTTGGAAAATGCTTTGCAAAATGCTAACACACGTGCACAAGTGTTGAAACACTTTGGTGTTGGCACATGGGAGCAAGGGTAGAAGTTAGAAAGCAAAGGGTGCTGAGTTCTCAGCATCGGACGCTGGCAGCGGGAGCATCGGACGCTGGGGTAGCATCCGATGGTAAACCCTAGGTTCTGACAGAAGTTGAAGAAGCATCGGACGCTGGCAACGGATGCTGAGGAAACACTGTTACAGAGTCCGATTGAAAGTCCTTGTTTGGTTTTGGATAATTGATGTCACCTAGAGTACTAACCTTGTCATGAAGTGTTTATGAGCTAGGTTGGTACATTCCAAGTACGGGAGCCAAATGATGATCATGGTATTGGTGGTGATGACCAAAATATAGATCAAGTGCTCCACATTTGGAAGAAGAAGAAGAGAAAAACAAAATCCTATGGAGATCAAGGCAAAGGTATAAATAGGAATTTTGTTTTGGCACTCAAGACACCATAGAGGGTGTGAGTGCATTTAGGATAGATAGCCGTACTATTAAGAGGGGAATATCTCAGTGATCACGGTTATCAAGTGCCACTAGATGGATTCATACATGCATATGCATTAGGACCTAGTGTGCTAACTCGAATCCTTTGAATATGTTTGTGAAAATGCTAACACACATGCACAAGATGATGAACACTTGTTGGTGTTAGCACATTTGCAAAGGAGAAGTTGTTGGAGTTGTTTTGGATCAACACAGAGAAGAAAATGAAGTTTTCTGTGTATGGTCGGTGGTACCGACCAGGGTGGTCGGTGGTACCGCCCATAGGTGCTGCGTGCAGCCCTCTCTGTGTTGGGGCGTTTTTGGCCTGGCGGTAGTACCGCCATTACTTCGGTACTACCGCCGGCGGTGGTACCGACCAGAGGGTCGGTGGTACCGTGGCTCTAAGGGGTTTCGCGAGGCTCTCTGTAGATTTGAAAATGGCCTGGCGGTAGTACCGCCATTACCTCGGTACTACCGCCCGCGGTGGTACCGACGCAAGGTCGGTAGTGGCTTGCTTTTCGCAGAGCTCTCTGTTCGCGGCCGTTTTTGGCCTGGCGGTAGTACCGCCAAAGCCTCGGTACTACCGACCTCGGAGGTACCGACCAGAGAGTCGGTGCTTCGCCTAAATCAGCGGGTCGTGTGTTAACGGTTAGTTTGACTCTGTCGGTACTACCGCCCAGGAGGGGTCGGTACTACCGACCAAGCGCAGAAAAGTAGGGTTCGGGCTGTCGTCCTCCCCGCTCTATAAATTGACCGTGGCCGCCTTTGGGGATTTCTTCTTGACTCTCTGACTTCTTGAACATCCTCTTGAGCAAGTTCTAATCCCTCCCTCCGATCTCTTTGCTTGTTAGTGCAAATCCAAGTGAGATCGAGAGATCCAAGTGCATTTGCTTGTGAGTTTGCATTTAGTGGCACTTGGCGATTGTTGCTGCTGCGGATATTCTTATTACTCTTGGTGGTTGCCGCCACCTAGACGGTTTGGAGCAGCGGAGGAGATAAGGCACGAGTGGTGATTGTTCATGGCCATCTCCCGGTGATTTGTAAGGGGTTTCTTGTACCTTCCCCGGCGGAGCGCCAAAGGTAACTCTAGTGGATTGCTCGTAGCTTGTGGATCCCCATCTTGTGTTGGTTGTGCGGCACCCTATTGAGGGTTAGGCGTGTGATGCCTATTAGCGCGTGAACCTCCAAGTGGGTGTATCGCTACAACGGGGACGTAGCTTGCCGGCAAGCAAGTGAACCTCGGAGGAAAAATTATTGTGTCAACTTGTCTCCGTGGTATTCTTTGATATTCATTTATTAATCTCTTGCCGGCTCGGTATACACTCCTCTATCTCTTGTACTTACATTTGTTACTTTCTTGCAAGATAATATTATACCTTGTTGTTAGTTACATTCTCTTATCTTGTGTAGTGATATACATTATTGCTTATTTAGTTGTTGAATAGTTCCTTTGATTTTGTGTGACTTAGAGTTTGTGGTTATCTAGAATTGTGAATAGGTGGCTTGCATCTGTGTAGAGCTAGCGCAAACTTCGCTTCGCCATTTAGTTGTCTAACTAGTTTGTTTAAGTGTTGTTGTAGAATTTTTTATAGGCTATTCACCCCCCCTCTAGCCATTTAGGACCTTTCAATTGGTATCGGAGCAAGGTCACCGTTTATTTGAGGCTTAACAACCTTCGGTGTCAAAATGGCTCATATCAACAACACCAAAAGGCCACCCCAATTTGATGGCACAAACTATGGCTATTGGAAGGCAAAAATGACCACTCATTTAAAGTCAATCAATAGAAAGATATGGCAAGTTGTGGATGTCAAGATTGAGATAGTTGATCCGGAGAATCTCACCAATGCCGAAGAAGAGAAGATGCAGAACAATGACATTGCTCTCAGTGCTATTCATGATGCCGTTGATGAGAGGGTATTTGAGCAAATCAAAAATTTGGAGACGGCATATGATGCTTGGAAGAAATTGGAAGAATCATTTGAGGGCACTCAAGCAGTGAAAGGAGCAAAAGCATACATTCTCAAAGAAAAGTTTGCTAGCTTCAAGATGAATGAAGATGAAAGTGTTCCAGAGATGTTCCATAGGCTTCAAGTGCTTGTCAATGATCTCAAAGCACTTGGAGAAGAGGTGAAGGACAAAGACTTCTCTCATAAATTCTTGAGATGTCTTCCCAAAAGATTTGACATGTTAGTCACATTGCTTGTAAGAAGCGGTTTGGACACTATGACACCAAACCAAGTTCTTGGAGATGTAATGACCGATGACACCTACAGAGATGAGAATGATCAAGAAGTGAAGAAGGATGAGAAGAAGAAGAGTGTGGCATTCAAAGCCACAACATCATCATCAAAGAGCAAGGGCAAAGTAAAGAAGGAAGATTCTAGTGAAGATAACTGCTCAAATGATAGTGATGATGAAGATGAAGAGATGGCTCTATTTGTCAAAAGGTTTGGTAAATTCATGAAGAAGAAGGGCTACCGGGCAAGGAGGAAGAAGACTTCATACAAGAATAAGGATGAACCAAGGAGGTGCTTCAAGTGCGGTAGCAAGGACCATCTTGTTGCTCAATGTCCGTACAACAGTGAGAATGATGAAAAATGACAACAAGAAGGACAAGAAGAAGGAGAGGAAAGAAAAGAAGAATTACACAAAGAAGAAGAAGGGGCAATCATATATGGTCACTTGGGATAGTGATGCATCCACAAGTGATAGTGATGAAGATAGTGATAATGAAGATCGCAAGACAAGCAAGAAGAAGGCACTTGCAAGTATTGCTATCAACAACAAGCATTCAATCTTCGACAATTCATCATGCTTCATGGCTAAGGCCACAAAGGTACTATCTGATGATGATGAGAGTGATAGTGATGATAGTGATGATGATGAACCCACTAAGGATGAATTAATTGAAATGCTTGATGATGCTAGAGAACACTTTGATAAAAAGAGAAAGGAGTGCAAAGAATTGCAAAAGAGACTAAAAGCTCTTGAGCAATCCTTTGAGGAGCTCAATGCTACTCATGAGAGGCTAGTGGAAGCCCATGAGGAGCTTGGCAATGCTCACACTAAGCTTAAGGAAGCTCACTCCTCACTTGTTGATCAAGCTAAAACTGAAAAAGTGGTTAAAACATGTGACATAGGCATAGCTTGTGATATAATCGATGAATCTGTCTATAAGCCTATTATTATTTCTGCCACTAACCCTTCATGTAGCTCATCATCTACCACTACTACTTCATCTATGGATGATGGCTTCACTTGTGATACCTCACTCATGGTTGAGAATGAGACATTAAAGAAGGAGGTAAATGAGCTCACTCACGCCTTAGGTAAAGCCTATGGTGGTGAGGCCCGCTTGCTTAAGTGCTTGGGTAGCCAACGTTTTTCTCTCAACAAAGAGGGATTGGGCTATACCCCCAAGAATGGCAAGGCGGCTTTTGCTACTCACAAGACTAGTTTTGTGAAGAGCAATGGTCGGTTTTGCACTAGATGCAAGCAAAGTGGGCATGTAGAGCAATATTGCAAGAACAAGAACAAGAACGCTAATGTATCATCTATTAAATTTGATTCTTGTTATTTGCTTACCAAGGGTGTTAATGGCATGAAAGCTAAATTCATTGGTACACCAATTGTGGGCTCAAAGAAGAAAGCTATTTGGGTACCAAAGAGTTTGGTCACTAATCTTGGAGGACCCAAAAAGGTTTGGGTACCTAAAAAGGATTGATTTGTTCTTGTAGGTCAACTATAAAGCCGGAGGGAGGCATTGGGTGCTTGATAGTGGGTGCACTCAACATATGACCGGGGATTCAAGAATGTTCAATTCAATCAATTCAAGCGGCAATCATGGTTTTGATTCTATCACATTTGGTGACAATGGCAAAGGCAAGGTTAAAGGGCTTGGTAAGATTGCAATATCCAATGACATGAGCATTTCCAATGTGTTGCTAGTTGAGAGCTTGAACTTCAATTTACTGTCAGTTGCTCAGTTGTGTGATCTTGGTTTCAAATGCATTTTTGGAGTTGATGATGTAGAAATCATAAGTGTAGATGGTTCTAATTTGATATTCAAAGGATTTAGATATGAGAACCTATACTTGGTTGATTTCAATGCTAGTGAAACCCAGCTGTCAACATGCTTGTTCACTAAATCTGGTTTGGGTTGGTTATGGCATAGAAGGCTTGGTCATGTTGGAATGAAACAGTTGAACAAAATAGTGAAGCATGATTTAGTTAGAGGCTTGAAAGATGTCACTTTTGAGAAGGATAAACTTTGTAGCTCTTGTCAAGCTGGCAAACAAGTTGGTAACTCCCATCCTAAGAAAAGCATGATGAGTACTAGCAAAGCATTTGAGTTATTGCACATGGATTTATTTGGACCAACAACATACACTAGCATCGGTGGAAGTAAATATGGCTTTGTGATAGTGGATGATTACACTAGATACACATGGGTCTTCTTTCTTAGTGATAAAAGTGAAACTTTTGATATCTTCAAAACTTTTGTCAAGAAATGTCAGAATGAGTTTGAAACAACAATCAAGAAAGTTAGAAGTGACAATGGGAGTGAATTTAAGAATACAAGAATTGATGAGTTGTGTGATGACTTTGGCATTAGACATCAATTCTCACCCAAGTATACTCCTCAATCAAATGGGATTGTTGAAAGGAAGAACAGAACTTTGATTGATATGGCAAGGTCTATGCTCAGTGAATACAATGTCAGTCATTCCTTTTGGGCCGAAGCTATCAATACGGCTTGCTATTGTAGCAACCGTCTCTATTGCCATGGCATGCTAGAGAAGACACCATATGAGCTATTAAATGGAAGAAAGCCAAATATCGCATACTTTAGAGTTTTTGGTTGCAAATGTTATATATTGAAGAAAGGTGCAAGATTGAGCAAATTTGAGAAGAAATGTGATGAAGGATTCTTACTTGGATATTCAACAACAAGCAAAGCATATAGAGTTTGGAACTTGGCTAGTGGTATTATTGAAGAAGTGCATGATGTTGAATTTGATGAAACTAAGGGCTCTCAAGAAGGAAATGAAAATCTTAATGATGTGAGAGGCACTCAATTGTCAAATGCAATGAAGAATATGGATATTGGTGATATTAGGCCAAGACAAGTGGATGATAATGAAGATGACCAAATGTTCTCCTCAAATGTGCAAGTTGATGCAAATCAAGCTAGTGGTTCTCATGATCAATCAAGTGCTAGTGAAGATCAACAAGCTAGTTCATCTCAACCAAGCAATCAAGTGCAAATCCTCCAACCAACCAATATTGCAAGAGATCATCCCATAGATCAAATTGTTGGGGATATTAGAAGTGGTGTGCAAACAAGATCAAGATTGGCATCATTTTGTGAGCATTTTTCTTTTGTGTCATCATTTGAGCCAACCAAGATAGAAGATGCATTGATGGATGTTGATTGGGTAAATGCTATGCATGAAGAGCTAAACAACTTCACCCGCAACCAAGTTTGGGAACTTGTTGAGAGACCAAAGAATTACAATGTAATTGGAACCAAATGGGTATTTCGAAATAAGCAAGATCAAGATGGGATAGTAGTAAGAAACAAAGCAAGATTGGTAGCTCAAGGTTACACTCAAGTTGAAGGTCTTGATTTTGGAGAAACATATGCACCGGTTGCAAGAATGGAAGCAATTAGAATTCTATTGGCTTATGCATGTGCTCATAATATCAAGTTATATCAAATGGATGTCAAAAGTGCATTTCTCAATGGGTATATCAATGAGTTAGTATTTGTAGAACAACCTCCCGGTTTTGAAGATGACAAGAAGCCCAACCATGTTTACAAGCTCAAGAAGGCGTTGTATGGTTTGAAGCAAGCACCAAGAGCATGGTACGAGAGGTTGAGAGATTTCCTACTCTCTAAAGGGTTCAAGATGGGCAAGGTTGATACTACTCTCTTCACCAAGAAGATTGGCAAAGACTTGTTTGTGTTGCAAATATATGTTGATGATATTATCTTTGGGTCCACCAACCAAGAGTTTTGTGAAGAGTTTGGGAATATGATGGCAAATGAGTTTGAGATGTCTATGATTGGAGAGCTTAGTTACTTCCTTGGTCTTCAAATCAAGCAAATGAAGAATGGCACTTTTGTGAGTCAAGGCAAGTACATCAAAGATATGCTCAAGAAGTTTGGTCTAAATGATGCAAAAGCTATTAGTACACCTATGGGAACAAATGGACATTTGGATAGTGATGCTAGTGGCAACATGGTGGATCAAAAGTTGTATCGGTCTATGATTGGAAGCTTACTCTATGTGACCGCTTCTAGGCCGGACGTCATGTTTAGTGTATGCATGTGTGCAAGATTTCAAGCTTCACCAAGAGAGAGTCACTTGAAGGCAACTAAAAGAATATTGAGATATTTGAAGCATACACAAAATGTTGGATTGTGGTATCCCAAGGGGTCAAACTTTGAGTTGATTGGATATTCGGACTCCGACTATGCAGGATGCAAAGTTGATAGAAAAAGCACATCGGGCACATGTCAATTACTTGGAAGATCACTTGTATCATGGTCATCGAAAAAGCAAAACAGTGTTGCACTTTCAACCGCCGAAGCAGAATACATATCCGCAGGGAGTTGTTGTGCTCAATTACTTTGGATGAAAGCAACTTTGGATGACTTTGGAATTAAATTCCAACAAGTACCATTGCTATGTGACAATGAGAGTGCAGTGAAGCTCACCAACAATCCAGTACAACATTCAAGAACAAAGCACATTGACATTCGCCATCACTTCATAAGAGACCATCAACAAAAGGGTGATATTTCAATTGAGAATGTTGGTACCGATGATCAACTTGCCGATATATTCACCAAGCCACTTGATGAAAAGAGATTTTGCAAGCTAAGGAATGAATTGAATATACTTGATTTCTCAAATATGAGTTGATGCACCCTTCCATTATATGACATGCCTCTCCTTCGACAAAGCAAAGGTAAAATTGTTTGGCATGACATTCATTCTTGCTAAGGATATGTTTAGTGCATTTAGACATTCCTTGCATCTTATAGGCTCATTCATGAAAATAAAATACTTTTGATGTACATATGGTACCACTATTGCTTCTATGTTTGATATGATCTAGTGGTAGCATATGACATGTTTATAGGCTTGTGAACCTAGTGTTTGATCTTGAAAACAAGCATTCAAGGGTTTAACCGACGTGAGTAAGATAACCATTGAAAGATGTGTGAAGAAGCTTACTCTAGAGCAAACCGTGTTAAATATCTTATGTTTGTTTGCTAGGTTGAACCATACTATGAACTTGATCACCCTATTGATTAACTTAACTCCTACTAAAATTGGTGTGCCTTTTATGGTACTTAATGACAAAGGGGGAGAAATGGTTACTAAGATAGATATATAGATAGACATATAGGGAGGATCAATTAAAATTTGAGCACATAAGTCGGGGGAGCAAGCTCATGAACTTATTGTTGCATTTGAATGTGCATATTCATATGAGTGATTGCATTGTAAGAATTTAAATTCAATACATGCTTGTGTGATGTATGCTAGAAATAAATTTTGAATGATGATTTGTGAACTAGCATGCATAAGTGGTAGCTAGATGTAATCTGTTTTTGCAAAGTGGTACTAGAACCTTTTATATAATGTTGATCTCATAAGGTATCTAGTGTTTTTGTAAGTCTAGCTAATCAAGATGCTAAGGATGGTGTACATTGGCAACTCCGATTGGTATCACGCTTCAAAGGTCCATTCTTTATACCTTAGCATCATTTGATAGTATTACTCTCCCACATTTCATATCTATGCATATGTGCCGAACTTGAACCAAACACTATAGCACATATGTAGGGGGAGCTAATACTAACAAAGTGGTGACTCAAATTTTCAAACATATATCTTTGTGAAAGGTTGTCATCAATTACCAAAAAGGGGGAGATTGAAAGTCCTTGTTTGGTTTTGGATAATTGATGTCACCTAGAGTACTAACCTTGTCATGAAGTGTTTATGAGCTAGGTTGGTACATTCCAAGTACGGGAGCCAAATGATGATCATGGTATTGGTGGTGATGACCAAAAGATAGATCAAGTGCTCCACATTTGGAAGAAGAAGAAGAGAAAAACAAAATCCTATGGAGATCAAGGCAAAGGTATAAATAGGAATTTTGTTTTGGCACTCAAGACACCATAGAGGGTGTGAGTGCATTTAGGATAGATAGCCGTACTATTAAGAGGGGAATATCTCAGTGATCACGGTTATCAAGTGCCACTAGATGGATTCATACATGCATATGCATTAGGACCTAGTGTGCTAACTCGAATCCTTTGAATATGTTTGTGAAAATGCTAACACACATGCACAATGATGATGAACACTTGTTGGTGTTAGCACATTTGCAAAGGAGAAGTTGTTGGAGTTGTTTTGGATCAACACAGAGAAGAAAATGAAGTTTTCTGTGTATGGTCGGTGGTACCGACCAGGGTGGTCGGTGGTACCGCCCATAGGTGCTGCGTGCAGCCCTCTCTGTGTTGGGGCGTTTTTGGCCTGGCGGAAGTACCGCCATTACTTCGGTACTACCGCCGGCGGCGGTACCGACCAGAGGGTCGGTGGTACCGTGGCTCTAAGGGGTTTCGCGAGGCTCTCTGTAGATTTGAAAATGGCCTGGCGGTAGTACTGCCATTACCTCGGTACTACCGCCCGCGGTGGTACCGACGCAAGGTCGGTAGTGGCTTGCTTTTCGCAGAGCTCTCTGTTCGCGGCCGTTTTGGGCCTGGCGGTAGTACCGCCATAGCCTCGGTACTACCGACCTCGGAGGTACCGACCAGAGAGTCGGTGCTTCGCCTAAATCAGCGGGTCGTGTGTTAACGGTTAGTTTGACTCTGTCGGTACTACCGCCCAGGAGGGGTCGGTACTACCGACCAAGCGCAAAAAAGTAGGGTTCGGGCTGTCGTCCTCCCCGCTCTATAAATTGACTGTGGCCGCCTTTGGGGATTTCTTCTTGACTCTCTGACTTCTTGAACATCCTCTTGAGCAAGTTCTAATCCCTCCCTCCGATCTCTTTGCTTGTTAGTGCGAATCCAAGTGAGATCGAGAGATCCAAGTGCATTTGCTTGTGAGTTTGCATTTAGTGGCACTTGGCGATTGTTGTTGCTGCGGATATTCTTATTACTCTTGGTGGTTGCCGCCACCTAGACGGTTTGGAGCAGCGGAGGAGATAAGGCACGAGTGGTGATTGTTCGTGGCCATCTCCCGGTGATTTGTAAGGGGTTTCTTGTACCTTCCCCGGCGGAGCGCTAAAGGTAACTCTAGTGGATTGCTCGTAGCTTGTGGATCCCCATCTTGTGTTGGTTGTGCGGCACCCTATTGAGGGTTAGGCGTGTGATGCCTATTAGCGCGTGAACCTCTAAGTGGGTGTATCGCTACAACGGGGACGTAGCTTGCCGGCAAGCAAGTGAACCTCGGAGGAAAAATTATTGTGTCAACTTGTCTCTGTGGTATTCTTTGATATTCATTTATTAATCTCTTGCCGGCTCGGTATACACTCCTCTATCTCTTGTACTTACATTTGTTACTTTCTTGCAAGATAATATTATACCTTGTTGTTAGTTACATTCTCTTATCTTGTGTAGTGATATACATTATTGCTTATTTAGTTGTTGAATAGTTCCTTTGATTTTGTGTGACTTAGAGTTTGTGGTTATCTAGAATTGTGAATAGGTGGCTTGCATCTGTGTAGAGCTAGCGCAAACTTCGCTTCGCCATTTAGTTGTCTAACTAGTTTGTTTAAGTGTTGTTGTAGAATTTTTTTATAGGCTATTCACCCCCTCTAGCCATTTAGGACCTTTCACCGATGCAGGTGACGTGGCGCGAGCGTGTTTTCCAGGGAGCATCGGACGCTGGGCTGCGTCCGATGCCAATCCATCAGACGCGTCCGATGTGATTGGGAGCGTTCTGGAACCTCTCTGGTGTATCATCGGACGCTGGTCCTTAGCGTCCGATGCTAAGTGTCTGGCGCGTCCGATGTGAGGGTGTTTTGGCGCAGACTTGAGCAGAGGCATCAGAGCGTCCGATGCTAGGCATCGGCGCATCCGATGCCACTTTAACCAGCGCGGGAAGGAATATGACCGTTGGGATCTAACGGGCTGAATTCATATCAGAGGGACACGTGGCTCCATCTGGAGCATCGGACGCTGGGGCAGCGTCCGATGGTCGCGCATCGGAGCGTCCGATGGTCGCGATTTCAGCCCAACGGCTAGGCCGACTTGTGTGGCCTATTTAAGGGGCTTGGCCGGCTTGCTAGGCATCTCTCTTGCACATTCTGATTCCTAAGCATACTAGTGAGCATTAGCAAGCCTCCCAACTCATCTCCTAAGTTGATTTGATCAACCCAAATGAGATTGAGTGATCTAGTGCGTGATTTGAAAAGAGTTCAATCTAGTGGCACTAGTTCTTCACATCGACATTGAGTTCTCTTGTTATTCTTGGCATTTGCCGGTGCCTAGACGGCTTGGAGGTGTTGAGGTGGTTGATTGGCAAGATTGGTGATTGTTCTTGGCCACCACCGTTCGAGATTGTGAGAGGTTTTGGAGCCTCACCTCGCCGGAGCGGCAAGAGGCATCCTTAGTGGATTGCTCGTGTCATTGAGCTACCTCACTAGCGGTAGATTCTTGTGGCGCTCTTAGTGAGCTTGGCTTTGCGCCGATTAGCCACCGGGTCACCTAGTGTTGGTCGACACAACGGGGAGTAGCGTGCCGGCAAGCACGTGAACCTTGGGATAAATCTTGGTGTCCCGTGTGCTTATTGTGATTGTTTCCACATCTTGGTGATTGATCTTCATATTCACATCTTGGTGATTGGCATCACAAGTGGATTTCACCGGTGATTGGCTCTCTACTAGGCGATCCCAAAGGCTCGGTGAAACCACCTCTATCTAGCTCATTTACTTTGTGTATTTATATTGAGCAATCTCTTTTGTGTAGATTCTATCACTTGTTGTATATCTCTTGTTATTTTCCTTGTGTAGCTAGTTGTGATTAGCTTGCTTAGTCTATCCTTTGCACACACTTGTCTCATATACATTTTGTATATCATACTTGTACTAGAGCAAGTTAGTTTTATTCCGCATTAGATATTAGCTCTAATTGCTTGTGTGATATAGATATATTAGGTAGAATTGTTGGATAGGTGGCTTGCAACACACTATTAGGCTAGCGCAAAAAGCTTCGCCATTTGTTATACTAATAGTGTTTGCCTAAGTAATTTTGTAGAGTTTTTAATTAGGCTATTCACGCCCCCTCTAGCCAATTTGGACCTTTCAACAGTACACCACTCTAGGCCCAACCACGAGGGAGGGTTCTAACAGGATTGGAGATCACCGGAGTCATGCCTCCCCGCGGTGGCGCCATGAATGGCGGCTCGAAGCTTGTTGAAACAACAATACCGAGCCCTAATCTCGAAGGAAAAGATGCAGAGAGGGAGAGAAGTTTACCACGAACACCACAAAGAGGTTCTTAGCGACGATCAAGAACTCGCAGAGGCGAATTGAGGTGGCGACTTGGGGAACTAGGGTTCGGAGGAAAAGAGACAGCTCAGGGGGGCTGTGGCCTCTTTATAGGTCGGGAGAAGGAGAAGAGGGGTCGCAGGAGTTAACTCTGATTCGAAACGGCTTCGGTTGAGGTCTTGATGGCATCCACAACGGCCATGAAGGCGCTGATGAGAAACGGACGCGGTGGCGGCGGCTTGAGGAAGATGACGAGGTGGAGACGCTATCGGGCGGGCCCCAAACATCAGCGAGAGAGGCGGTGGGGACGCGATGGCAGAGAGAGAGAGAGCGGAGGGAGCGGGCGACGGACGAAGCAGGCCGCGGAGCTGGGCCTCTATGCGTGCGAAGGGGAAAAGGAGGCGGGCTGTCGAGCGCTGAGTTGGGCCGGGGCTGGCGCGAGGCGGGAGGGGAAGCGGGCCAGCCATCCAGGCCGCTGAGCGGGCTAGCGAGCGCGGGGAAAGGGAAAACGAGAGAGGTCAATGGGCCAGGCCGGTTTCTGCCGGTGGGCTGATTAGGGAGGGAGAGGGTGATGGTTTAAAAGAATGACTTTTCTTTTTATTTTCGAAACAAAACTTGTTCAAATTCAAATTTGATTTGAATTCAAACCACTCAACTCTATCCCTACACTCAAACAAAATAATATGCTCCAACATGAATGCAATAAAAATATTTCTAAACCCCAACTTAAATTATTAATTCTCCAAAAATTATTATTTGGCCTATACGTTTTATGAAAAATAATTTAAACAAAGTCATATTAAACTCTATTTCTCAAAAGTGATTTTCAGGGTGTTACACATCCTAGATTTGGCTTGCTAATTAGTTTATTTATGTACTAATGGTTTGCTTTTAGCAGAGATCTCAAGTTGAGCAAGCTCACAGGCCAAATCCCATATCATATTGGGGATTGTGTCTCCTTAAAATGCTTGTACGTCCCTAAATCAAGTCAAGACTTCTTTTATTGTGTTACTACCTTTTCGTTGTCCATTAGCCATTTGTATATTGGTTTCTGTCCTTTCTTGTCTCTGCAGGGTTTTGTATAGAGACATCCCCTTCTCTGTCTAAATGCTCAAGTATCCTGAGGACCTGTAAGCTCTAGCTCTCTCTATTCTTGTTTCCTGATTGCCTTTTACCAAGAGCTTGCTAATGTTCACTCTACTTGACTGAATATTTTCTCAAGCTTTTGCTACTACAGCCTTTTAAGAGTGATATTAGCTCTGATTGTTTAGCAAATGGCTTTCTTTGAGCAATCCCATTCCTTTCTATTCTATACGCCATACAATAGTGTATTTTGTAGAATATCTCGGCTAGCAGTAGTGGTAGGATATAGAACCTGCATCTTGACCATCAGGTATTTAAGTAAGCTACAATGTTCAGACTTTAGGTTCTTTTCATTCCTTGCTTGTTCAGTTCAAAGCATGTATGGTTGTATGAATTAGGTTCTCTCCTTATTGCTTTTGTCAGATAGGTAGCAATAATTTGGTTGAAGTAGCAAGTTGTTTCAAGTTCAGAACATTTTCAGTTATATAAGCTTCAGACTTTTCAGTATGCTTGACAACATTGTTTTGCTTTAGTTTTTGGTATGTACTTTGCCTTTCACTTTTGCTTACACATATACATTCGCTCCATTGGTAATCAGAATTAAGATCTTCATTCTTTTGATAGGACTGTTTATGAAAGTGGCTAGTTTTTTTCCTTGATATCTGATTTTATTTTATAAAATGTTATATGTGAAACAACAAGGAAGACCTCATAGAAGGATTGTAGTGTTATTAATTTTATAGCCTCTCTAGTAGTCATTTTTTGAATAATGTGTGTTTTAGTTTGGAACTTTATAAAGTCCAACATTAAACTTAGATGATTCTAGGCTATTTCTATGTACATCGAGTTTAGGTGTTCGCTATGTCTCTTAAACTCAATGAAACAATATCTATGGGGTTAATAGTGTATGTCAATCTTGTTTTAGTCATGTAGTTTGGCATTTTATAAATGCTGCTTTTCTATTACATTGATTTATACTACTGTCTGGTTTTCTTTTTACCAAGCTAATGGTTGTGTTGGACTCTTGGAAATGTATTGTCTAATAACTTATGCATTCAAAGAATTAGTGAGTCATAATACTTATAGAAGATTAGTGAGTCATGGTTTATTCCTACTAATTTGCATGTGACTCTGACCGCAGATTTCTGCCAGGGAATAGTAGCATATTTTGAGATGGATTGATTTTAAGTGTTTGCATTGCATGTGATACGATAAGTCTCTCCATAATTTGTTTAGTTGAGTTTATCATCACAACATCTAGCTAGCTAATTTAGGCTGATTGTTTTCTTGTATCTTTTCTAAATTCTCACGCTTGTCCTTGTGGAAACCAAAAGGGGTGTTGATTCATTTGAAAGCTGGTTGTGCATGGATGGGTTTCCGACCACTTATATTCAGATACTCTCTCCAAAACAGCTCATTTTGTACAAAAACAGAGGCATTTAGCTATAATTATTTTCTGCAGTATCTGAAGTGATATTGTGAATTATGGTCATGCTTAACAAGGTGTGTGTCTGCCGCACTTGTACCTTACCATTAAAAACCAAATCTAAAACATATTATAAAAGTCATATTATACTTGACATTGATGGCTGCTATAGCATCAACATGATTATTAGCTGGTGAACAACAAAGGTTGCAATAGTCTTTGCTTTTCCATGTCTTCTAGTGTGTTATAGATGCAGTATGATACCATTGTTTCTTGTTTTCCTGTACTGATTGTATTTTTCATTACTAGAAATTACACTAGTAGAAATGTGCAATTTGTTTATTATTTTTCTGTAATTTATAATATGTTTTCACTTTGTCCTGCTATGTGCATCAGAGTTCATCAATTATGAATTCTCCTATACCAAATCATGAAAAAAATGGATAAAGGGATCCAAAGCAATGGCTATTGTTGTAGCTATGAGCCTATGCAATATGCTGTTGTTCAACCATTTCCCTCACAGTTGTCTTTCTCTGTTGGCTGATCTAAGTGGCTGCTAGTTTTTCATTTTCTGCAGTCTGTCTTGTGTAGAATGATATGCTGAACTCATCAGACTACACATATTATGTGTTAAGATAGCAGCTGTCACAAGTGAAATAGCTAAAAGAAACCTCAATGCATAAGATTGGAACAAGAAAAGGCTACCCAGAAACAGTGCCAAAAAAGTGATAACCACTCTCAAATACATTTAGAGTGAGTTAGTGATTCAATTATAAAATAACACAAGAGAATACGCCTACCGATAAATCCATCATTCCATCTTTTATAAAGCCATAGTCTAGTGGTCTCTTCCATTGTGCAGCTTTGTTTATTGAAAGTTCATTAAAAGCAAACTGTTCTTTCTGTACAACTACTGTCAGGTTCTGTTTTTTTGTCCCTCTTATGTGAAAGAATAAGTCATGTGCCTTTGATGGTTTGGAGCTCCATCCCTAGGACAAGTAGGAGTAGTTAGTGCCAATATCATGGCATCTTATCTTCTACTTTAGTTGTTACTCCTTTAGTTCTTTTGTACCTGTAATTTGACCACTTGATCTATATATATGTAGCATACTAGCCGGTTCAAGGCCTGGGAAAAAGAAATCCAAAAATCCTAAACCTATATCTTTGCCAACACTGTCCTGGAGCTCATCTTTTTGAGATACCTGTCCTGGAGCTCATCTTTTTGAGATACCTGTCAGGCCACTGCTGTCCTGGAGCTCATCTTTTTGAGATACCTTAAGATGCTTTAATCACACATCTATGCGATTTATGTGATTTATGGTCCTTGATTGTGCTTTGGGTTTCAGTTTTGGCTGCACAGCCCATGGAGTCTGATGTGCCCTCTCCCACTGCTGTCGGTGCCACGACAACATAGCGATAAGGTGAGGGATGAAGGACCGAGAATGTCAAACACAGGCGACCAGAGGGGGGGGGGTGAATGGGAGCCTGGAAATTTCTTCTCAGAAACTTTGGCCACTGTCCCAAAATTCAACATCGAAAGCTTCGCACGCAAACATGATGCCCACAACCCTCAGAAAGAGGGTGGATGATCCCTAGGATCACAACAAGGCACCACCAAAGAGAGCAAACCGAAACTCATGAACACCGAGTTGAGTTCTCACCCAAAAACCTAACCCCAGATCGTAGATGGAAGGCTAGCTCGGGATTCCTCCAAATACCTATGCCAACACATGGCAAAGATACATAGAGAGGTTCCTTGGCGAACTCTACGACCAAATGAGAAGTCTGGAAACGAAGCGAAAAAGCCGGGAGAGCGTTTGCACTAAACTGTGCTTTGCTGCACGATCCTGAACTGTCCGAACTCCCAGTCCTGGACTATCCGTGCCACGGGCGGACTTTCCGCGGTCCCCTAACGGACTGTCCGCCGGTCAAAACCAAGAAACAAATTGTTGCTGAAACTTCCCTGGTCGGGCCTGGATTGTCTGCGCCTTACAATTGCGGATTGTCCGCCGTTACCCAGCGAGCCAAAATACCGAGGCGAACAGCCACTGCTCTGGCTGGACCCCGACGCCCGAACCTTCCATGACTATCCAGAGAGGGCGGAAAAATTCACCTCTTCACCAAATCTTCACAAATCCAACCCAAATCAAAATCACTCGATCCCAAATTTGGAGAAGATGATCTCTAGGTAGTTGGAAGACTAATCCTAGAAGATCAACAGTTCAAATCAATTCAAACTCCAGAAAATCAAAGAGATGGGTGCAAGAATGAAAAAGGATCCATGAAACTTGAATCGACCCGATCTACTTGCTCGTGAGAAGTTGGTTGAATTCCTTCGGTGGAAATGATGTTCTCACGACATAGAACAAGTAGAAATAAACTGATCGAAAAACAAGCAACTGTAGAGAGAGATCGAGCGACGGGAAAATGAGGAACAAAAGATGAACGCGAAGAACAACACAATAACGCCCTTGTCCATCAGCACGACACTCTCACTGGACCTTCACCTTGCCTTTGATCACCGTCTCCGAACTCAACATTGCACAACACAAGCCAAAGAACATACACAATAAACTTGTTGACAATCACTTATCACAAGACCCGGATCACAGCCTGTGCATCCGCAAGGGATGTCCCAGATCTGGGATTGGGCAGGGATCTACGTGACTGCCGTGACGGGGTGTCGTCCGGTCTGCTTCCTCCATGTACATTGTCGCTAATGGTGCTCTTTTTTTTCTTTATATTCGTTGCAAAAGAAAGAGACAGAAGGTGGACAGTCAAGGTCCATATCATCTCCACCAGTATCGGTGGAAAGGTTCAAGAACCAAAGCGGGTAAGCTATTCTCTTATTGTCTGTAGACCTGTGCATGGGGATTTACACGGATTTGGATTACTTTTAGTCCAGCCATCTATGAATCAAGATGGGTTAAATAGGATTGGATTGGATTGGTTAGTTGGTGGGTATCTCTATTTGCATATTGCACATCCATGAACACCTGATCCTACATTGTACAAGACGTTGCTACCAGCCATGCATGGTTGTGAGTCTCTGACTATGAGCTCTTGTGTTGTATGGCAAGAATGATGATGCAACATAGGGGAGATTTAATTTTGTGGAGGACGTTCAGTGCTCGAAGCTGACTGCTTTGTTACTTGATTTTTAAAAGCATTTAGGATCTATAGTCTTCTAGTTTTGTCATTAGTTCAGTAGTGCGCGGAATAGAAATGCTCTACCTTTTAGTTTAGTTGCATGTGTGAGGATCTGAATTTCTGCCTGCTCAGTTAGTGTGATGCCTGCTTACTTTTGGTAGCCTCATTTTATCGTTAATTGCTCATATATTGTTCTTGTTTCGGCCTTACTTTTGGTAACTCTATTAAATTTCTGCATTTGAAAGGTGGTCGAAAGGTTGAAGCCAAAATTACGTTATGTAAAAATTTAATGATCTCTCTTTAAAGAAAACTGTTGGCTCAGGGCAAGAGATGCTGACCAACAGAAATACAGAATCCACTGTTCCATGCAGCCAAAAGCTGCAGTGCCATCTCATCCTCGAGTCCTGTTTTCTTTTTACCCTCTTCGCTCTAGAGAAGCATCCAGGCGTGAGCGACGTGTCCAGGGCGGCCATACGTGCCCCGCCGCAAGCGCCGACACGTACGCGCCAGCCCACGCCCCCGACCCCAAAGAAGCCAAACACCATCTCGGCTTCTTCGATCTCCGCGAGTAGATAATCACACTTCACACACACTCGCAAGCTCCCTTCGCTTGCTAAATCCGATCCTTCTCCTGGTTGTTGCTGTCCTTGCGTTGCGTACTCTGTCACGTTGTGCACAGCTCGATCGATCGATCCCCTGCGAGTCGACGATATCGCCATGTCGGGGATCTCGCTGGCGGTGGCGCCGAGGTCCGACCCGGACCATGGGTCCGAGCGGCAGCCGACGGCGATGCTGGGCGGCGTGATGGGTTCTCTCCGCGTCATCGAGCTCCAGCTGGTGGCCTTCATCATGGTGTTCTCGGCGTCGGGCCTCGTCCCGCTCATCGACCTCGTGTTCCCCGTCGCCACCACGATCTACCTCCTCGCCATCTCCCGCCTCGCCTTCCCGCCGCTGCACTCCAAGCTGGACGCCGCCCGCTCGCCCGCCGCGTCCCAGGAGATCTTCCGCGGCAGCAAGTAATTAATCAGTGAATCCATTGTTTCCGCTAGCTAGCTCCTTCGATTGTTAAATGTTAATGTTTCTAACTCACTTGGGGAGTCGGAGCAGGCTGTTCCAGGGGTACGTGGTGCTGGGCACGACGGTGGGTCTGTTCCTGCCGCTGGCGCACGTGCTGGGCGGGTTCGCGCGCGGCGACGACGCGGCGGTGCGGTCGGCGACGCCGCACCTGTTCCTGCTGTCGTGCCAGATCCTGACGGAGAACGTGGTGGGGTCGCTGGGCGCCTTCTCGCCGCCCGTCAGGGCGCTGGTGCCGCTGCTCTACACCGTGCGCCGCGTCTTCGTCATCCTCGACTGGGCCTACGACGTGTGGGCCAACAGGGCCCTCACGCGGGCCTCCACCGCCCAGGAGGCCGCCTGGACGTGGTTCGGCAGGTACCTCGCCGCCGCCAACCTGCTCTACTTCTCCGCCAACCTCTTCGTCTTCCTCATCCCGAGGTTCCTGCCCCGCGCCTTCGAGAAGTACTTCCGCATGCGCGATGAGGTGTGCGCCAAGTCGGCCGAGGACAAGCACGCGCGCGGCCACCTGACGTCGTCCTCGCCGGCGCCGGCGGGGCAGCAGGAGGGTGTCGTCGGTGCGGCGAAGTCGGAGGTTTCCAAGAAGGCGGACTGATGAGAGCTCGCGGCTCTCGCGTTGGTCAATTCGGTAGCCTGTGACCCTGTGTGGGCTTGTAATTTCTCGCTTCGTTTTGTGACCATCGTGAACCATAGTCGTTAGTCGACTGGAGACTGTTCGCATGCACAAGATCAACAATCACTCACAATATCACACCGTGGCTAGACTAGAATCTCAAGAACACGTATGGACACTTAAATTCTGGAAAATTTGAAGATTGCTATTATAATTTTGCTAAATTAGAGATATGTCTGTTGCCGTGAAAAATTGATCACGCAACAGCACGATAACTATCGTCTTTTGCGATGACGAACGCAACAACACGATAACTATCGTCTTTCGCGATGACGAGCGACTAGTTTCAAACTAGCAAAGGGGTTTCTCGCTTTCGTGGAGGAGAGCCAACCGTTTTTCAGCGTAAAACGGCGAAGATTATCAATCCCTAATGGAGATTAGGGTTCAGCATTTACTACTATCTTAAGATAGAAAGCAAAATAACGATGAAAAATAATAGATGTATATTATGTACTACTCCCTTCGTCTCAGGATATAAGGATATAAGACGTGATTTGACTTGGTGCGGTCTTCAAGATTATACTTTAACCATTAATTTATACTATTTTATATAACTAATGGAAACAACAAAAATATCATTAGAAAGTATTTGTAAAGATAAATGTAATGGTATCATTATTGTACTATATATATATTTTATTTTATTAGATTTATTATTGATCAAAGTTAATAAAGTTTGAATTTTGAAATATGTGCATGCCTTATATCCTGAGACGGAGGGAGTACTATCCTAAGAAGAAAGCAAAATAACGATAAAAAAGGAACGTATACTGTACAGACTAGACTTTTGTGCAAACTATACAAACTCAAATCAAGACCACAAAAATCTAATCCGATGACTGGTAATTTTAGAACTCAAACCCCTTCTGATTGGGGTGTTTTGCAACAACCGGATATGATAAGTGGGGGGTTTGAGTGCTAAAATTACCAGTCATCAGAGATTAGGTTCTTATAGTTTTGATTTGAGTTTGCATAGTTTGCACAAGAGTTTAGTTTGCATAACGTATATTCCCAAAAAATAATAGATGTATATTATGTCGATTGGCTCCAGACCAAACAATGGGCCATGTACCCGGTATTTATATGGGTATATACCATGGACTTCGGCAAACGGAAACGGAGCAGAACAAACTGAATATTTTAATTCCCATAATTAGTTTGGCCACACGTATACATCTATTAAGTCCAGTACGAGTACGTCTCGTATCCTTGCTTGGACCGGCCAAACCATTAATCTACAGCTCTTTTCTATCTCGAAATATTTACTCTGATTCGGCTTGGATGAAAATAATCGATCGTCTCCTGACATCTTCAATCACGATCCTGCTGTCTCCTGTACTCGTCATCAGCCAAGCCCATGATTCTGCCCACATCAAATTCCAAAGTTGCTTCTTCAACTCATAAACCTAAGTACCAATACTGCAAACAATGTGATCCTGGTCTGTATATCATTGACTTATGTATATTCTACATGTTAAGTGGTATATCTCTAACTTTGTAAAATTATAATGTCAAGTTTTAAATTGTCCCTTAAATGAAATTGTAAGCACTGTTCTTATCTCTCTACCGGACAAAGGAGCTTTGTCGAGGGTCTTGTCACTATTAGAGAAAAGACCTTTGGTCGATCTGCCAAATAAGCTTTTGCCTCGGCGAAAATTGCGTCCAGGACTAAAAACTTCTGGTTGGTAACACCAAACGGGACTAAAAGTCATCTATCCAATGGCTTATTTGTCAGAGGAACATTTAGTCCCGGTTAAGGCCAACATTTAATTCTGATTGGTGTCACACACCGGGAAAGGTTTTGTCTCGGTGTATGGCACCAACTGAGACTAAATGATAATGATAACATTTAGTCTCTGTTGGAAATAGGGACCGAGACTAAATGTCCTTCGCTTATTTTTGAACTGTTCTTCCACCCTCACTCCGAGCCCAAGCTGTTGTTGCTGTCAGTTGTTGCTATGTTCTTGCTGTGTTCTTTCTTGTTCTTACTCTCATCTTTGGCTATTGATCTATTTCAACATTTCTATGTCGTTATCAACTCGTTGAAAGGTTACTACCTTCATCCTCTCATGTTTTAGCAGTAGTACATGCCATTTCGTGTTATATATATATATATATATATATATATATATATATATATATATATATATATATATATAGGACCCCGCTATTTGAAGCGCAGCGCTCTAAATATTATTTAGAGCGTCACTGGCCATCAGTTTCCGCAACCATAAAAGTTATTACTAATTCTCATCCCGCAATCGTAAATGGCAGCCACACCATTCTCTCTTCCACCCGCAACCGTAAAAGTTACTGCTAATTCTCATCCCACAACCGTAAATGTTATCCAGATCATTCTCTTCCTTCTACGACATTTACGGTTGCGGGTTGAAATATTTACGGTTGCGGGATCGCTTTGGTAGTGCATACAGAAAGATGGTTGTTGGTAACAACATTTACGGTTGTGGGATTTGAGATGCTCCACCGGCGCTCTAAATATTATTTAGAGTGTTATATCCTAAATAGCAGTTCTCTCTCTATATACAATTAAGCTTTCTACACCATTTTGATTTCCAATCACTCGATAGTTTAAATATTTTGACGAAGAAAACTAAATTAGTACACTAAAAAGCAGTATACGCCTTTCATAACTAGTATGTCTGTCATATTTATGGTTTAGTTACACAAGTAGAGATTTTAGGATATTTTTAATATAATTTGTGTAGAAACTGAAAACTTAATAAATTAAAACTAATATATATACCGTGTCCGGATCAAATAATAAATTAAAACTAATATATATACCTTTCATTAATAGTATACATATGCCACACTTCATCCTCTTATGTTTTAGCAGTAGCATATGTCATTTCGTGGTGCCAATTATGCTTTCTACGTCATTTTGATTTCCAATCACTCGATAGTTTAAATATTTTGATGAAGAAAACTAAATTAGTACCCTAAAAAGTAGTATACACCTTTCATAACTAGTATGTCTACCATATTTTATGGTTTAGTTAGACAAATAGAGATTTTAGGATATTTTTTAATACAATTTGTGTAGAAAATTAAAACTTATAAATTTATAATACTTTAATTTACAAAATATGACAAGGTTAAATAGTTCATTAATTTTACAGCATTGTGTCGGGGTCAAGTAATAAAATAAAACTAATATATATATTGTGTTCGGATCAAATAATAAATTAAAACTAATATATATACCTTTCATTGATAGTATGTATATGCCATGTTTGATGGTTTAGTTAGAGAAATAGAGAATTTTGGGGTATTTTTTTAATTTCATCTGATGGTAATTTAATTATGTGATATATCATATAATGCAGACAATGACACGTCATTAGATGTATAATGTCGATCGCCGCTCCAAAGAGTTTATTGATGGCGTGCATTATTTCTTAAGACTGGCTGAGGCAAACAAGCGGGATGGTTTCAGGTGCTGCCCACGTGCCCTATGTAATAATTTGAAGGAATATTCTAGCTCAAGGAGTCTTCATTCACACTTGTTGATGTCGGATTTCATGTCAAACTATATTTGTTGGACTAAGCACGGAGAAACCGGGGTTATGATGGAAGAAGGTGAAGAAGAACAATTGGACCCTGATGACATTATTGCTCAATACGGTGACTTTGATGATACTGTAATGGGAAAGCTGAAGATGAGGTAGGGGCGGTAGACACACTCAATGAAGATGATGGTCTTGGTGATGTCATTCGTGATGCACAAAGAGATTGCGAAAGTGAAAAGGAGAAGGCTAAGTTTGACCGTATGCTAGAGGATCACAAGAAATTACTATACCCGTTTGCTGGAGATGGGCAAAAAAAGTTAGGTACAACACTGGAGTTGCTACAATGAAAAACACAGAATGGTGTATCCGACAAGGCATTTGGGCAATTACTGAATATTATCAAAAAAAGATGCTTTCGAAGCCTAACGAATTGCCCGCCACTACGTACGAAGCAAAACAGGTTATCTGTCCTTTGAGATTAGAAATCCAGAAGATACATGCATATCCTAATAACTGCATCTTGTACCGTGGCAAGGACTACGAAAATTGGATTAATGCCCTATATATAAAGCGACGCGGTATAAGATCAGGCGAGATGACCCTGACGATGTTGAGGGTTGTAACACCCCTGGTGTTTAATTAATTAAAAATAAATTAGAAAATGGCCAAAACCCTAGATGGAGGAAAATTCTAGCCAGATGTTTGTTGCATTCATGCCGTCGCATAATTTTTATTGGGTGAAAAAGAATTCTATCAAACCCGTTTACGACGAATCGGTTTTATTCTATTTAGAAAATCAACAAAATGATTAATAAAAGTTTTACGAAATCAAACTCAAATTTTATTTTCAAAACCTAGGAAAAATATTTCTAAAACTTTTCAAAGTAATTTTGATTTCAAACTGGTTTTGATTTTGAATTCAAAAGGCTTTTAAAAGTTTGGAAAAAAATCAAATGACAAAAAGGAAAAGAAAAAGGCAAGGGCCTCTCCTCATCCCTCCCTTCTCCTCTTTCAGCCCGGCCCGCGCCCACCTCCCGCTCCTCCCTCGCTCGGCCCAAGCCACGCGGCCGGCCCAACTCCTCTCACTCCCTCTCCCCGACCCGTCCCCGTTTTCCCCCTCTTCCCAGCCCGTCTCCCGGCCAGCCTCCTCCCTTCTCCCCGGGCCGACCTCCCCCGCTCACGCGACCAGCTCTCCGCGCCGCTCACTGCCAGGCGGGCCCCACGCGTCAGCTTCCTCCCTCACCTCCGCCCTATCCGCACAACCGCTCGATGCTCGTCCGATCCGCCTCGAGCTCGATCGAGCGTTCCTCCCCTTCGACCCCGACCTTTTTAGCCAGCACCGAGGTCTCCCAAACCCCCCACCGCCGCCATACAGTTCCTCCCCGCGCCACTTCTCGCACCAAGACGCTGCGGTCAGAGCACGCCGGAGAAGACGCGCTGCCTCCACCGCGGGCTCCCCTCCTCGGCCCCAAATCGACGTCACCAACTCCATCATCGACCTCGCGGTGAGCTCCGCCGTCTTTCCCCACCTTCCCCATGATCTCTAGTGGCCCATAGGTCCCGTCCGAGCTCACGCCAGGGAGTCGGCCATGGTGCCGCCATGTACCCCACCTCCGACCCACCGCACCCCTTCCTCCCTTTTCGCTCTAGATGAGTCTGTGGTGCCCAGATCTACCCTCTGGTGCCCTCTGTAAGGCCAACCGAGCCTTGTAGCTCGCACGCCACTGCTCACCGGTGAGCTCGCGGCTGCTCCCATGGCGGCGCCGCCGTAGACTGTCCTTGCGCCGCCGTCCTTTGCGCTGTCCCGCCGCCGTTTTGCCGCGCCGAACCCCTGAGCCATCCGATCCCAACCAACGACCAAGATTAGATGGTGCCGCGAACCGGTATGAGCCGGGGCATGCACCTAGTCCACCGCGATCGCAGCCACGCGCCCACGGCCACGCGGTGCACCGCACCAGTCACACGGCGCCACGCGGCGCACACGTCAGCCAGGGCATGACCACGCCGACCGCCCCGGACCTTTTGCAGAAAAGTCCCTTAGTTTTCCCTTAATGAACCCGCCGTCCGATCTCACTGTTCACTGAGTCTTGCAAATCTTTCGTATAAGCCCCTCTGGTTTTGCGAAAACGAGGCAAAGTCCTCTGCACAGCTGTCCGCCCCGATCTAATCACAGCCACCCATCACCAGATCAACGGCCGAGAAAGGCCGATACCCCTTCGCGATGGTAGTTATTCTTAAGAGCCCTCGCAGTATTAGGAAATCAACCCGCGGTCCAGATCAGGTTTCGATGAGTCTGCGATTTTCTTCTGATTTAGCCCCTGCGTTTCATCCGAATTGAGGCCCGGTCCAGTGCCATTTCATTTTCAGTTTTTATTTATTTAAATTACAAAAATGAGTTTAATCAAATTACAGTTTTGCCATTCAACTTCAAATGCTCATAACTTTCACGTTTTAACTCCGAATTGACCCGTTCAACTTGCGTTAGTTTCATAATTTCGTTCTCTACGCAGTGGATCTATTATTTTACTGTTTTCATACTGTTTGTTGTACTGTTATTCATTTCGCTTTGTATGTGCCATGTATGTTGATTGGTCCAGAGAGTGCGGAGTTCGAGGACGTTCCAGACCATCCTTGCGACCCAGTTGATTCGACCCAGTCCTAAGGCAAGTGTCCTTGAACATTTTGCTCCTGTATTTATTTTATTTTGAGTTAGAGTAGTTAGATCCAGTAGATGCATGCAGTCTTAAATTGAATCCCATGATATGGTTTATTAGCACTTGACTATATTTTCCTTGACACCTGGTTTGAGTTGTGTTGGGTAGAAGTCATGCTTAGCCCTGCTGTCTTGGGATGGGGAGGTGGTTTAATAATTAATTCTGATTAATGATCTATGGAACATGTGGTCTGGTAATGTTGTAGAATGGTGAGTAGGTAAATCCGGCAGGATGGACCGTATTGGTGGTTTTGTGCCGTGGGACTCGGCAGCTGCTTTTGGTTTTTGGTTCTGGGCTTGTGCTAGATTATCCTGCCTGGATCCCTAGGACCCGGTTCTTGGAGCATGTAACCCGGCAAAACAGCGCAAACCATGAGGCCTATATGGCTCTGGGACTGGCTAATTAATTAGTTTCCTCCAAGTTGAGGATTCACACGGGGTTTGTTTTAGTGGCTCACGAGGGGGCCCTGGGGGTCGTAGACCTTTGTACGGGGTGAAACCTTAGAGGTACGTGTGGAACGGACTTGGAGGGGGCTTTGTAAAGGCCTTGTAGTGCGACCCCGCTGTGCACCTTGGCAGTGTTTAGCGTGATGGGGAACGCATGACTCATGGGTAAAGATGTGCGAACTCTGTAGAGTATTAAAACTGATATATCAGCCGTGCTCACGGTCACGAGCGGGCTTGGACTTCTTCGAGATTAGCTGGTGGTTTTGTTCTAGTTCGTTAGAGAAGCCTTATGTGGTTATTAGTCTCATATGACATGGGTACAGAGGCTTCTTCTACGCGGGTTACTGCTTGGTACGGGAGTGATTCCCAGGCTCGGGCGCAGACCTGGTGTTATTACGGAAGGTAGCTCTCTATGTCGTGACATGTGGAACTAATACACATAGGACTCCTTGTAACGACCTAGTTCGGGTCATCTGATGGACTTCAGGTGTGGTTTGCCTGACGGACTTCAGGTGTGGGTACTTGGTGTGACTCCAAGTGCGGTTGCTTGGTGTGACTCCAAGTGTTGGTTGCTCGGAGTGACTCCGAGTGTGGTTTGCTCGGTGCGACTCCGAGTGTGGTTCTGTTACAGATGGAGACTGTGGTTATAACCTAGTAAATAGGTGCATAGGATTAATAGGATTTAATAGGATGTGTTGCTTTAGGCGCTTGAGTCAAACAGAGTCAGCCTACCTTTGTTAATAGCCTCATAAGCATTTATTTCCTACACTTGCGGAGTACATTTCGATGTACTCACCCTTCCTCTTTGTCCCCCCTGCTACCCCACCCAGACGTTGGAGTCTACGACGCGGAGCAGGAGTACCTAGAAGACGGTGGATTCGACCCCGACGACTTGTACTAGGATGGCACAGCCCCCGGTCGACCTTCCTGTGGAAATGGCGTCCAGTTTCCGCGAGTCTACATTAGAGTTAGACTGAGAGTCTGTACTTTTCTTTTGGACCCGAGGGTCATTTTTGTAATAATGTACGATATATTAATAAAGCATTGTTTTGATATTTACTATGATGTGGATATATGTATGAAAATTGATCCTGGCATACATATATTGTGCTCCAATTTTGTTCTTAAAATTGGGGTGTCACAAGGGTGAAGAACGTCCCAAGAAGAAAATCCCTGCAAAGGTTATGTGGTATGCTCCTATGGTATCACGCCTAAAACGTCTATTCAGAAACAAGGACCATGCACAGTTGTTGTAATGGCACAAAGAAGACCGTAAGGTAGACAACATGTTGAGACACCCTGCTGATGGGTCCCAGATCTGGAGTGCAATAGATAGAGAATTCTTGGAGTTTGCAAAAGACACAAGAAACTTAAGGTTCGCTTTAGGTATGGATGGTATGAATCCTTTTGGGGAGCAGAGCAGTAGTCATAGCACTTGGCCTGTTACTCTATGTATCTACAACCTTCCTTCATGATTATGCATGAAGCAAAAGTTCATTATGATGCAGGTGCTCATCCAAAGTCCGAGGCAACATGGCAACAACATCGATATCTACCTGAGACCATTAATTGAGGAACTCCTACTTTTATGGAGCAAATCAGGTGTATGTGTGTGGGATGAATACAAATAGGAACACTTTGAACTACGAGCATTATTGTTCGTAACAGTCAATGATTGGCCTGCTCTAAGTAATCTTTCAGGACAGACAAACAAGAGATATAACACATGCACACACTATTTTGATGACCTTGATAGTATATATTTGAAAAAATATAGAAAGGTTGTATACATTGGGCATCGTCAATTTCTTTTATGAATCATCAGGTTAGAAAGAAAGGAAAGCATTTTAAAGGTGAGCTAGACTACCCAGGAATTTCATTAATATTATAATAAGATCCCTGGCATCCGCCCCTCCCTGGAGGGGCTGTTCTAATTGAGAACCAGTCAATGAGATCTCTTCAAACTTCACTATAATCTGATTCTTACTTTTCAAATTGACAACATGACACATATAAGTATAACAAATTTTACAAGAATATAATCATAAGTTTTCCACAAACTTACCAATCAATTACAAGCTTATAAACTTGTTCAAGTACTTCTCCCTAAAGCCACTGGCGGCTTTTGTTATGAATGCCAGACAAGTCACAAGGTTGTCATTGCCTCTCGCAACATGATGGTACCACTACTGAGGAAACTAGTTGCGGCTCTGACTGCGGCTTCAGCTTCTACTTGTTGCCTTCAGCCTTAGCATTTTCTCTAGAGGCAGCCCTCATATTCACAGTCATGCCTCTAGTTCGCTCCATGAATAGAGGATTTGAAAATGCATCCTCTTCCCTTTCCTCGTGATGAAGAGCAGTGTTGAAAACAGAGTTGTTATATGAGAAATTATTTTCCACGAGCTCCACATGATCATCATCATATTCAGTTACGACCTTAGCTCTTTTGTTAAGCTTGTGGCAGAGAAGGTCTATGGAAGTTTCAATGCAGAATTTTTCCACCATATCCTGCAATTTTAATTCATATTAGTTCTATGAGATTATAACTATTATATAAGTGTTGAATTACCTTGTTAATTCCACATATCTGCTCTGGTTGTGTATCGTTGAATCCTTTGATATACAGTAACACATTGAAACCGCAATCGTAGCTGAACAAAATTAACCACAAAAGTGAGGAAGAAGAAACAACAAAGAATATTTTGGTAAATGAGGCATACTTGTTTTTTGTGGCTGAACTTCTAGTACTTTAGACATGTAATGAGATCCAACATTTGATTTTTCCAAGTGCTTCTTCAATGTTGATACCACTGCCTCTCTAGACTCGCAAGGAAGCGAATCAAGGATATAGATGGTCTTGTTGCTTGAGATCACGATCAAGAACCAATGTTTCTCATGAACAATAGGTATAAATATCTGTTGGGGGAATATCCCATTGTAAAACTCATCCAAATAAAAGAACTTTGTAACAAAAAGAAAATAGAAGAAAAATCCATAACATACCAAATTAGCTTGCTTTGGATTCTACAGTCCAAGCTCATCCGCTAATGTACTTGTTCCTTGTGCTGGGTCTAACAATTCATACACTGCCTTTTGAGACAACAATTCATACACTGCCTTTTGAGACAATATAACTTTGTCCATGACTTTTTCCTTCCACTCTTGATTCCATAATGCACATTGTAAGAACATTATGGAAGTGTGCATATATCCTCGTAGTTTGAAACATTCTACATAAGTCAATTATGACATTTCATGGTTCAATATATTAAGTATTATATCATCTCGAGTTCTTCCTAGAACATGCTTCTAGTAGAGATCAAGAACGCTCTTGAAGAGTTTAAGAGATGTTAATAAGACTATCCAGTTAGAAAACCGCATAGACCACCTCGTCTTTACCTATCTATACTGATCATGATTGTTGCTATCATCGTTGGATTCCTTATCCAATTTGAACCTCTTCTTTGACGGACCCTTATCCTTATCCTCCTTTACACTATGTTCCTCTTAGGACCCTTATCCTTATCCTCCTTTAACACTTTGTTCCTCTTCTTAACCTAAAAGGTGGTATGGAATGTGTAACATGTACGTACTGATCCAAAAGGTACATATATGGTAAGACTTATACTTACATCTTCCTTGTAATTGTCGATATATACAATCTCATCAGGTTGAACTTCTGGAATGGCGTGATGGCCATACACCGTGTCTTTCTAATCTTTCAGCTAAAAAGGGGCACATAATGAAAATTTATTGTTAGATGTTTATGAAATACATGAATGCATTTGCAAAATTTGTACATACCTTGACACCTCTCTTAAGTGCATTAATGATATCCTTCACCTTTGCCTCTGTATAGTATATCAATCTTGGGATCTTCATGGCATCTTCGCCAGTTGTATCAACACAATTAATGTTTTCAATGCAAAAGAGCTACCAGATATTGTTAGTCATACAACATTGTTGTTCTAAGAAAAGAAAAGATTTCAAACATACTTACAACAAAGGACACCAGGTTGTTAACCCTCTGACTTAGTTTCATGGAAGGTTTTTAGACATTTCTTCATAAGATCAAGTAATTTCCCACACCAGTGAGTGGTCACAAGAATTTTTATATTAGAGACAGTTGTCATGTTTTCAATAGTAAAATAATTTGAAGAGGTTGTAAATATTGCAAAGTTGAATATAGCAGCTATAAAAATCCTGGCTTGCAGCATGTGGTCATCTTCCGCTTAGCATTTGAAGAAGATTTTACAGCATCAACCATACTCAAATTGTTGGGCCTCTGGACACCCAAGAAGATTCTGAGGTACAACTTGCTCACCCATTGGAAGGCCACTTAAAATTGCCAAAGCACGTCGTGTCATCACACGAGGATGGTTTGGGTCAAGAGTGAACACAATAACATCTTTATTATGCACCTTAGCGGGCTTGTACATAGAAGTAGTCCATATGGAAAATTGTCTATCAGGAAGATTGTACATAGTGTTGACACAAAAAGTTGACGCCTTCAAGGTGCCAACACACTCATACGGTCCTCAGAGATCGTGTGGAACGAGGATCCGAGATCTCCTGAACCTCCGATGGCAGTGCCGACTCTTGGCGAGAAACGACTTCGAGGCGTGCCAGCTAACTTGACCTACAGTTGACAAGGAGAAAGAAAACAATATCAAATTGTGGAACCTGCCGGTTTGATGCCAGACAGTTCCAAATTGTACGGCTCCGAGATAGCCATTGTCAGAGGATTTTGACTACAAAGTCAACTCCCAAAAGAGTAAAGCATATAAACATTGATAAAGCAAAAACGGCTATTTGCGATATAAAAAGATATAAGAAAACAACTAGCTGATTCAACTTAGCTGATGAGAAACACATGGATCTACATGTATGTCAAAACAACATAAAACTAACAAATCGACTAATTGTATCGGTAAGTCTGCTTGTTAACAGTGGGGTGTCTCCATACAGCCATAATAACAAACAAATCGACAAAATAACCTAATCATCAACAGTGGGGTGTCTCCATGCAGCCATAACGATGATAAAGTTAGATTACGTCCGATATGATTAGCAAACTCGCTAGCTTTAGACCGCAAAGACATATACGTTATGAAGAAAGTGTAACTGGATCGACTATTTTAGCACGAACAAGATCTATCTGTCAAAACTATGATTTGCTCTAAGATTAAACAAATTTACTTTAACATGCCTACCGGTGGGGTTCAAAAATACAGCCATAACAAGCATATTAAACTAAACCTACTTATTCTCAGATTAAACCATGATTTAAACAAATATCTTGAACGCACAACATGTAACAATCGAGATCAGCAAGTTAGTCGATGAGAGCCTAAATCGGTTATCTCCTTTGTTATAAGCACATAGTAGCTTTAGATAACCGATCCAGATAGCGTTTTAAGCTTGAACCAACTTGTCAGTCTTGATTGGGCAAGATATTGTTGAAATAAAAACAAACTTTTGAAAGCATGAACAATATCAATAACTTAATGAATCTATTAGATTACCAAACCTAATAGAGCCGATAACTAGTCAAGATCGACTATTGCAAGAGATTGATCAGAGCCAAGACAGTCTTACAAAAGGCGAACTTAAACCGATAACTAACCCATATCATAGCTCAACAAGAGTTTGGTCGATGCCAAATGCAGCCTTATCAAATGATAACACGAGCCATTGGTAAAACTTACAAGCAAACCAGAGATCGATCTAGCCGATGATGCAGCCCCGTCTGGTTGAAGGTTTCGCCGAGATTTACTTTACTCCTACTCCTAAGGTTTTTGGCCGGTGGCCGAAGAATTGTTTGTTTGTTTGATTGATTCTTACAAAAGTCGGGTCTTTAGCTATTTATAACCCGAAAAGACTCCTATTCTAATACGACTAGGACACATTATAATACAAATAAAAGACGATCCGAATTCTAACTCTTCTGGTCGAACCCGACACGTCTTTCTAAGCTCTGATTTTACGTGAATTCTCCGATTATGTCTTGAACCAAAACGAGCCCTTTCCTTAATTGGCCGATTTCCTTAATTAACCAGCCGCTTATGTTCATGAATGGAAAGGCTTCTCTGATCCAAAATCTGGTGTTAACACATGCCCCCCAATTTCGGAATAAAATTGATTTTGTTCCGAAATTTGAGTCCTTTTCTTTCCTCCTTTATCGACTTGAATATTCTCCTTGGCATCTCCTCCATATAGTTAATAATAGTCAATGAACTTCAGATTTATTGGCAATACCTCTGAAGTGACCTAAATTTGTTAGCCTCTTTAGCAGTTCGCATACTTTCTTGAAAAAAATATTCCTCTGCTAATTGACCTAAAAATATCTAACTGACAGTTATCGTCCACTTGCTTATTTAGTTGATGTTTTGATAAGAATGTGAAACGGCTATTCTCCCTTGGGAATCGCACCATGATTTAACATCCCACTCGATTGCTCTGCGTGTACAGTATGAACCGACACCCTCTCACCTTCTGAGACTTGTCCTTTAATCTATAAATTTCACTTCCTGCCTTCATCTCCAAACACACCCAGAGCATAACCACTGTAGTTTTTTTGCCATCTACTCAAGAAAACCCCCTTTTCTTCATCCAAGAAAATCCTTTCCTTCTTCTTCTTCTTCTTCTTTCTGAATGGCAAACCACAATTATGGCAAACGCCCCGTGGAAGAGGAAGAAGTGAACTCTTCTCACCGACCTTTCTAGCGTCGCGCCAGGTGAGTTGATTTATCTTAGCCAATCTTGATGCTCTTCCATCGACTTTCTGGATCTAATTTTGATCTTTTACTCTTTTATTTTAGAACTAGCGCGGGCCCCTCCAATGTTGCTGCCGCTGCTCTGGGACCTCCCCCAGGGATGGAATCAGCGTCGGAAACCCCTTCTTCTGAGAGTTCGGAGTCGATGACCACCCGTTACTACCGTCAGTTGACGGAAACACGGGACCTCCACTCCGAGGCTACTATGAGGAATGGCTTGCTCGAGGCCCAAATTGCCCAACTCCAGAAGGCGTTGTAGATTGCAGAGATGAAGGCTACCTGGGCCGCTCAGCAATGTGCCGAGTCTGATGCTCGTGTTGCTAGTAACTCCCTCTGAACTCCTCTTTATGAAAGCTTTTACTTCGATTCTTGGGATGTTTATGATGCTTGTTACTCTGCTCATCCTTCCAGACTTGACCGTGCGACTGGAAGCCCTTCAAGTCACAGGGAACGATGCTACTGCCGCCGTGAACGCCACTGGCGACAGTGTCGTGGAGAGAGTAAACAACATCCCCGCGAGGGTGCATGAAGTTGCCCTCCATGGTGTCTGCCATGGCATTTAGAGCCGCTCAAGCCTACACTGGTAGAGATTTGGGCGGTCTCGAGATTACTCCGGAAATCAGCACCGCCATGGAAGTGAACTTCGACGGTGTTGACGAAGCAACCAAGGAGATAGCGGATGCCACTCCCTCCATGTTCATAGTAGACAAGGTCTTCGAGAAGATTGTAGGATCAATCTGCTTGTACAAATTACTATGAACATAATGAAAACCTTTGTCTCAATATGATTTACCTGCGATCAGATCCATCGAGGTCTCTTGGACTCAAAATTCACATCTTTATGTTTTTGCACTAAAGGTGAAGCTTCCCTTGCATTGGCTATTACTTTTGAAGGATCGAAAGTGCTACCAGAAAGCGACCAGAGGGGGGGGGGGGGTGAATGGGAGCTTCAAATTTTCCTTTCGGAAACTTGTCGCCACTGTCCCGAGAAACACCCCAAGAGGAAACCTAGAGCTCGTATGTGTCCACGACCCTAGAGATAGGGTGGATGCTTCCAAGAAGCACAGCGAGACACTATACGACTCTAGAAACCCAACACAAAAGCCGGAAATCAAAACCGACAACGAACGAACGAACCGCGGACGAAACTGCGCAGACTCAGCAGCATCGGACGCTGGCAGCGTCCGATGGCAAAGCACCGGACGCGTCCGATGCGAACAGGACACTTCTGGAACCTTACTGGACCAGCATCGGACGCTGCTACAGTGCAACCCTAGCGTCCGATGCCTGACCCCCGGCACGTCCGATGGCAACGGACGCTCCGATGGTCAGCGTCCGATGCTCCTTAAAGAGCACTGTCAGATGACATGTGGCACCGGACGCTCCGATGATTTGAGCTCAGCGTCCGATGCTCATGAACTCAGCATCCGATGGTCCCGAAACAGCACAGTTCTTCCGCGAAATCTACTCGATCTCCTCTGAATAAAAAGCACTACGGCTTAGACTTGGTATGAGGAGTCTCAAGGAGGTTAGTGAGCTATCCCATGGGAATCATGGCTCGCATCTAACTCCAAATCGTTGGATTGGAAGAAATCGGGACTAAAGGAGCAAAAGCGATCCAAAACGAAAATCAACCGATCTACTAGGTCGTGAGGTTAGAGATAAAATCCTTCGGTGGAAAGAAGTGCCTCACGATCTAGAACAACTCAGTTCAAACGGATTTGCAAAAGACGCACTGAGTAGAGAGATCGATCAACGGGAAAAACGTGGAGAAAAGCAACCCGCGAAGAACACAAACAAAACACGAATCACAACCACGAATTTGCAATCGTGTGGCTACCACACGCTACAACAGTGAGATTATGGTCTCACTTCCTCAAAAATCTCACGGGCACAGAGGTATTGTTCTCTTCTCTGTGGATCTCAGTTTGCTACAACAGGGAATGGGAGAGCAGGAAACCCTAGAGGCAAAGAGCAAAAATGACTGAGATACATGGGGAGGTGGGTGTCTCCCCCTACTTATCCTAATTCTAACTATTCCTAATTCCCACTCTACCCCTAACTACTTACAGAGCGAACCAGCTAAACCCTAAGGTTATTCTGGACCAACTCGTGGTAGGTGGTGAACCGACGGCCACGCCCGCACAATAGGTAGCGTTGCCTCGACGCAACCTCACCGATTGCCGCCACGTGCCGCCACCGCTCTGCGTCCTTTTCATGGACTCCGCCCATGGTTTTGTGGCCCAAACGGGGAAACCAGCCTTCACAGCCAACCCCCGGTTTTGAGGCCCAAACCGGGAAACCAGCCTCCAAGTCCATCCCCTGGTTTTCAGGCCGACACCAGGAAACCCGCCAGCGCCCAGGTTTTGAGGCCCAAACCTGGAAACCGTCCTCAGCCCGAGTTTTGTGGCCCAAACTCGGAAACCCGCAGCACGCCCAGGTTTTGTGGCCCAAACCTGGAAACCGTCCACCCGATGGTTTTTCTCTAGCTCTACCACCAAACCGAAGCTGTAGAGGGGATGCACCGTCCGTGCACCCCGTCCACCGACACGTGTCCCTAGGTCCTAGACCCAAGCAACACCGTGCCCGCAAGTCTTCGCTCGTCGCTGTCCCAGGCTGCCAGCCACCACAGCTGATCCTCGGGCCACCGGTCCCTCAGTCCAAGTCTCACGTCCGCCCTTCGCCACTCTCGGTCCATCGGCACGGCACGTCTCTACTTGACCTTCACCTTGCCTCTGATCACTGTATCCGTGCTCGACACCTGCACAACACAAGCCAAAGAACATGCACATTATCCCAGTTGACAATCAGTCATCACTCAGAGACTCGGCATACACCCATGTATCTGCAACTTTACTGCTGAAGGAGATACACTATGTATTGGCTATTTTTATTCTGAAGGCGACACCGTAGTATCGGCTATTAACTAGTCCAATAGGTCATAGTAGATCCACCCAAACGCTAGGATAATACTTCTTAAAATATTTTTTGTTAACTGCTCTGAAGTACTCGATTTCTTCCAAAGTTTCATAGAAATAAGCATTGCCAGGAGCACATTTCGTAATTCGATAAGGCCCTTCCCAATTTGGTGACCATTTGCCATATTTGTTATCCTTAGTTCCAATCGGCAAAATAACTTTCCAAACCAGGTCTCCTTCATTGAATTTCTTCTCTCTGACCTTCCGATTGTAGTATTTGGCAATCCTTAGTTTATGAGCTTTGATATTTTCCAAAGCCTTTAGCTGATGAAAATTTAAATTGTCAAGGTTATCCATCATAAGATGCTGGTATTCATCGACTTTCAAATTGTTTTGCTGCGATAGTCTCCTGGATCCAATGTTAATCTCCCAAGGTAACACAGCCTCATGCCCATAAACTAACTCATAAGGTGAACACTTGGTTGAACCATGGCAAGCCATCCTATAAGACCATAAGGTTTCATTGAGTATTGAATGCCACTTCTTTGGATGCTCTCTAATCTTCTTCTTAATAATCTTGATTAATATTTGATTAGAAGCTTCGACTTGTCCATTGGCTTGGGCATAATATGGAGATGAATTGATTAATTTGAATCCCGTACTGGTAGCAAAATCATCAAACTCCTTTGATGTAAACATCTTTCCTTGATCTATGGTGATGGACTGAGGAATACCAAATCTGTAAATGATATGTTCCTTGATAAACACAATTACAGTAGCCAATGAAGCTTCTTTCAAAGGAATAGCTTCAACCCATTTTGGTAAAATAATTAGTTGCCACTAACACGAATTTATGCCCTTTGCTTGATGATGGAAATATTTGGCCAATCAGATCTATTCCCCATCCTCTAAATGACCAAGGTTTCGTAATTGGGTTCATAGCCGATGCTGGAGATTTCTGAACATTACCAAATCTCTGGCATTCTTGACACCCTTTATAATATTTAAAGCAATCTTCCAGCATAGTCAGCCAAAAACAACCTGCTCTTCTAATCATCCACTTCATCTTATGGGCGGATTGATGTGCACCACAAACTCCTTCATGGATCTCTCCCATCAGGACCTTGGCTTCCTCTTGATTGAGACACTTAAGGAGCACACCATCGATTGTCTTGTGATAAAGTTGATCATCAAGAAGAACAAACTTTGTAGCCTTATACCTTCACTTTCTGGATACTTGTTGTGATGGCTCTTTTAAATATTCAATAATCTCAATCCTCCAATCATTATCATCAACGAGTTCATCGGCTAATATTTCAACAATCTGCTGATACCCAGAAGCACTTTGAGCTAGTCGATTAGCTTCTTGATTTTGACACCTAGAAATATGCTTAATGACAACAAAAGAGAAAGAATCAAGTAGCTCAAGACATTTTTCATAATGTTTCCTCAAAATATCATCTTTGCACTTATATAGGCCGAGCAATTGATTAACTACTAATTGTGAATCACCAAAAATTTCAACAGCCTCCGCCTTTACCTCATACAGAAGTTGAAGTCCTTTGAGAACAGCTTCATACTCAGCTTGGTTGTTGGTAGAGGTTGGATCAATAGAAAAAGCATATTCAAAACTTGCCCCCTGTGGAGAAACAAGGACAACACCAATGCCTCCACCTTGCTTACAGTTAGATCCATCAAAGAACAAAGCCCAAGGAGTAAAATCCAATGTTTTAATTTCTTTTTCATGATGATGAGTAATGAAATCAGCTATTACCTGACCTTTAACCGATTTAGACGATTCATACCTCAAATCAAATTCTGATAATGCAAGAGTCCATTTGCCAATCCTCCCATTCAAAATAGGCATAGATAACATGTGCTTTATCACATCAAACTTTGACACCACCGTGCACTCAGAAGATAACAAGTAATGTCGAAGTTTAGTGCACGAGAAGTATAAGCACACAAATAACTTCTCAACAGGAGAATATCTTGTTTCTGGATCTAATAGCCTTCTGCTTAAATAGAACACCAATCTTTCTTTTCCTTCGAACTCTTGCATTAAGGCCGATCCAATCGTATGATCATTAGCTGCTACGTACAGTTTGAAAGGTTTGCCTTTTTGAGGAGGAATTCAAACTGGTTGAGACTTCATATACTCTTTAATCTCCTCAAATGCTTTCTGTTGTTCATTACCCCACTTGAACTCTTGATCATCCTTTAATTTTGACAGTACTGAGAACGACAAAATCTTAGCTGATAAATTTGATATAAACCTTCTGATGAAATTGATTTTGCCGATCAGGGATTGTAACTGAGTCTTTGTAGTTGGTGGCACTGCTTTGTCAATTGCATCATAGCTCTTTTGACCAACCTTAATCCCTTTTTCATGCACCATGAAGCCCAAGAAATGTCCAGCCGACACTCCAAATGCACATTTGTGAGGATTCATCCTTAGTCCATGTTTTCTTGCACATTCTAGAGTATTTGTAAGATCCTTAAGATGTTCCTGATATTCTTTGGACTTCACAACCACATCATCAATATAAATTTCCACAATTTTGCCGATCAACTTTTGAAATATATAATTCATAGCTCTCTGATAAGTTGCACCGGTATTTTTAAGTCCAAAAGTCATGACTACCCATTCATATAACCCTAAAGCACCAGGACATCTGAACACAGTTTTATGTATGTCTTTTTCTGCCATAAAAATTTGATTATAACCAGCATTACCATCCAAAAAACTGATTACCTTATGACCTGCTGCTGCATCGACTAATATGTCTGCCACTGGCATTGGGTAGCCATCCATTGGAGTAGCTTTATTCAAATCCCTGAAATCAATACAAACTCTCATTTTTCTATTTTTCTTGTACACAGGGACTACACTAGAAATCCACTCGACATATCTACATTGTCGAATGAACTTAGCCTCATAAAGCCGAGTGATTTCTGTTTTTACATCGGCCATGACCTCTGCTCTAATCCTCCTTGGAGCCTGCTTCATTGGTTGACTCCTAGGTTTGATAGGTAACCGATGCTCGACTAATGCTAGATCGAGACCAGGCATCTCAGAATACTGCCAAGCAAAACATTCTTTATACTCCTTCAATAAATCAATAAGTTCTTGTTTAAACTTAGGATCTAATTTAGCACTGACATACGTCAGCCTTGGCTTATCACCATCTCCAATATCAACAACTTCTAATTCATCGGCCGACGTAAAACCTTTGCCCATCTTGCTTTTGTCTTCATCGACTATAGAAACCATTATATATATATTTTTTGAAGCCAACTGCTTAGATCGGCTGTTGGCTATCATCAAACATCTTGATGAAACCTCCTTCATGTATCTTCCCATAGAAGCACTCTATATTATCAAAATTCCAATCATTGGGGTCGGAGTATGCAATACTTACTGTCGAGTCAGCTGGTACCACTTCCATAGTGTCTCTAATCCATTATACCACATTTTGATGCATTGTGGATGGAACACAATAATTGGCATGAATCCAGTCTCTCCCAAAAAGTATACTGTATGTGCCTTTTGCATCGACTACGAAGAAGGTAGTAGGTAAGCTCTTACTCCCCACTGTTAATTCAACACACACAACACCTTTGGTAAATGATACATTCCCAGCAAAATTTGTTAATCTCATATAAGTCTGGCTTAGGTCTTCTGCAGTCTTCCCAAGCTTCCTGAATGTAGTATATGACATTATATTAACAGCTGCACCTCCATCGACTAACATTCTGCTCAGAGGTCTCCCATCGACAAACCCTTTTAGATATAAAACCTTTAAGTGAGAGTGTTTTTCTAGCTTCTCAAATGTAGCACCTTTTGCTTGGTAGATCCACTGAGCCACAACCACTTCATCATCTGAATCTTCTTGCTGATCAGTAGATCTAAACTCAGTAGGCAACATAAACATGACAAACATATTAGCCGATGGTTGCTCTTTGCCCTTATCGGCTATCTGTTTTATCTGCCAGACCTTGGGTTTCTTCTTTTGATCTTCATCGTTTCTTAACCTTTGAACGCGATGCTTCTGGCTTCTGGTCAGACCATGGGCACCACTGTCCTTCTTGCCAAGCATGCTCATGGTCCTGATCAGCTACTCTTGCCCCTAGCCGATCATGAACACTTTCATTTTTTATGCGCCGATCTGTTCTTTCAAAGTTCAACCTCTCATGCACAGATCGGCGGTTGTCTTTCGACTGCTTATACTCCCAATATTGTTCACTGCATTCTGGGCAATTTCGAAGAGTTGGAAGTTTTAAGCCTTCATTCCAGCAATGCCTGAAGAAAGGACAATCCCAATGATTCTTCTCTTCATCTTTGATACGTCTTTCCTCTTCATGGGATCTTCTATATTCTTCCTCTTCGAGCCACTCTTGGTACTCCTGCTCATCCCTCTCTCTGCGCAATTGATCTCTCTTCTTTTGACGCTGCCATTTGTTTAGCAAGATTCTGACAGTGGGTCGCCTCCTCATTTCACCAGCTTTTGAAGTCTCAGGATGATCATGCTGATCAGTTTTTTTCTTTCCTTTTATCTCCTGATACTCTTCAGCTGATATCTGCTTCTTTGGATCAACTGCCCCAGCTGCCTTGGCTTTGTGAGAAGTTAAAACTTTTACCTTCCCTTGGGGTGCAGGAGCAACCATGTTTGTTGGAAAAGGGTGACCTTCAATGCCCATACTTTTGGCTTTTTCTAAGCCAATCCTCCCCTTGGTAATGGCTCTCTGGATCAGGTCTCTGAAAACTTTACAATCATTAGTATTGTGAGTACCAGAATTGTGAAATTTGCAGTACCTTCAATTTTTAAGCTCCTCAGCCGATGGAATGTTATGATTCTCAGTTAACTTAATCTGACCCTTTTCCAGCAAGTAGTCAAATATCTTATCGGCTTTTATGATATCAAAACTACATTTGTTCACATCTTTTTCTGCACCTTTAGCCTTTGCCCAAGGCATATATTCATTGTTCTTCCAAGACCAGTCCACAACAGCCACTTCTTCTTCATTGTCACTGTCTGATTCATCACTTTCTTCTTGTATAAAGAAGGAACTTTCTACATTGTTGACTTTTCGTGGCTTGTTGAACTGATTATACCTGAATTGTGCATCAATACTTGCCACTTTCTTAGCCAAAATAGCCAGGTTGGTACAATCGAAGCCAACCTTTTCTCTAACGGCTAGAATTAGCCCTCGAATCGCAATGCTGACAATCTCTGAATTTGACAATGTCAAAGTGTAGCACTGATTCTTAACATCTCTGAATCTATGGATGTAGTGGGTTCCTGATTCATTATTTCCTTGTCTCACATCGACTAAGTCTGCAATGCCTTTCTCCATGACTCCAGAATCAAAGTATTGATGAAATTTGTTCTCTAAATCCTCTCATCCTTGAATAGAATTAGGTGGCAAGGATGAGAACTATGAGAAAGCTGAGCCAGATAGAGACAAAGGAAACATTCAGACTTTGAGTGCTGGTTCATCACTAATCTCTCTAAGTTGCACCAGAAACTGAGTTATGTGCTCCATAGTTGACACTGTTCCTGTTCCTGTGAATTTGGTGAAGTCAGGAATTCTGTATCTAGGAGGCAAAGTGACTTGATCATATTACTCCGGATACGGCTTTCTGTAAGCAGTCAATGTGTTTTTCGGTTTCAGACTGAACTGGCGTTGAACCATCTCAGTCACTTGATTCATCAACTGATCTACTTGATTCACCGGCCCCTGATAGCCGATGTTTTGTCCTCCAAAGGCATTGTTTTGATACCCTGGATTCTCATGAGCATCTAGAGTATAGAAATCAGACGTATAATGATACCTAGGAGGGATATCGCCAGGTGCCACTCTTCCCTAATAGTGGATCTCAGTTTGCTACAGCAGGGAATGGGAGAGCAGGAAACCCTAGAGGCAAAGAGCAAAAATGACTGAGATACATGGGGAGGTGGCTGTCTCCTCCTACTTATCCTAATTCTAACTATTCCTAATTCCCACTCTACCCCTAACTACTTATAGAGCGAACCAGCTAAACCCTAAGGTTATTCTGGACCAACTCGTGGTAGGTGGTGATCCGACGGCCACGCCCGCACAATAGGTAGCGTTGCCTCGACGCAACCTCACCGATTGCCGCCACGTGCCGCCACCGCTCTGCGTCCTTTTCACAGACTCCGCCCCCGGTTTTGTGGCCCAAACTGGGAAACCAGCCTTCACAGCCAACCCCTGGTTTTGAGGCCAAAACCGGGAAACCAGCCTCCAAGTCCATCCCCTGGTTTTGAGACCGAAACCAGGAAACCCTCCAGCGCCCAGGTTTTAAGGCCCAAACCTGGAAACCGTCCTCAGCCTGAGTTTTGTGGCCCAAACTCGGAAACCCACAGCACGCCCAGGTTTTGTGGCCCAAACCTGGAAACCGTCTACCCGATGGTTTTTCTCTGGCTCTACCACCAAACCGAAGCTGTAGAGGGGATGCACCGCCCGTGCACCCCGTCCACCGACACGTGTCCCTAGGTCGTCGACCCAAGCAACACCGTTCCCCGCAAGTCTTCGCTCGTCGCTGTCCCAGGCTGCCAGCCACCATAGCTGATCCTCGGGCCACCGGTCCCTCAGTCCAAGCCTCACGTCCGCCCTTCGCCACTCTCGGTCCATCGGCACGACACGTCTCTACTTGACCTTCACCTTGCCTCTGATCACTGTATCCGTGCTCGACACCTGCACAACACAAGCCAAAGAACATGCACATTATCATAGTTGACAATCACTCATCACTCAGACACTCGACATACACCCATGTATCTGCAATCTCCCCCTTGATGAGTGCATTGTCAACTACCAACACAAATCATAATGGAATAGAGGAAGGAAGGAAGAAAGATAGAGAACTCGACCAAAGGACCCAAAAGCAAAGCAAAGTCGAAGAAGGTCAAGTGGAAAGAGCAAGACGACTTGGTCCCCAAAGACATGGGCAACGGCTCGACGCAACCAAGCAAAGCAAAGCTAGCCCTCAAGAAGAGGTAGAATAGGCTCAACACCGCTAGCAGATACCAATTGAAAAATCAAAGCAAAATGCTAGTCCCTCAAGACAGAGGCACAGAGGCTCAACACAACTAGCAGAGAGCTTGACATCAACTGAAGCAAAGATGCGACTGCTAGTCCCTCAAGATAGAGGCAAAGGCTCAACACAACTAGCAAAGCGCTCCGAACCAATTGGAAATTTCAAAAATTTATCACGAGCAAAACTCCCCCTTGCATGGTGCACACAACCGATTCCTCTCCCTTAGTTGAACATGGGGCATGATTTGTCCAAATTCTCCCCCTTAGTTGAAAATGCACCATCAAGTGAAAAAACAACAATAAGTCTCAAGCAAGGTCTCCCCCTGGGAAAATGCGCCATCAAATGTGCCAACAAGAGAAGTTCTCCCCCTTCCAAAATGCATATGAGTCATAGTGCAAGTTAGCAGCTTCAGGAATATAGTTAAGAAAATGCAAAGATGCTCTAAACAGTATAGCTCCAATGACTCACTGGAAAGCATACAAGCAAGCAAAGGCTCAAACTGATCACCAAATATGAATTATGAACATATGAGCAAAGTGAGCAGTTTTTAGCCAAAAAGGTACTCCCTCCATTCCAAATTATAAGACGTTCCAAGAATCTTGGAGAGTCAAAGTTTTTCAACTTTGACCAAAATTATAGAGAAAAATATAAAGATTTATACCATCAAATATACATATTATGGAAATATAACTAATGGAGAATCTAATTGCACTTAGTTGATATCATAAATATTATTATCTTATTATATAAATTTGGTCAAAGTTGAAAAACTTTGACTCTCCAAGATTCTTGGAATGTCTTATAATTTGGGATGGAGGGAGTATTCACCATCAAAATAGCACAAAACATGTATAGACAGGAAATCAGACAAGTGCTAAACATGTATACAAGGTGAACTACCCCTAGCACAGTTCAATCATCATGCTATAGAGTGAAACATAGTCTTGTGTATCCAAATTTTATCGGAGTTGCAGCGGTTAAGATTACACAAGTTAAAATTTCAGCATGTGATTGCGAGAGGTTGAAAGCTTGTCATTGCCTAACTTTTCAACTGTGCGAAGCCTATGCAGAAGCAATCAGAAGCTTAAAGCAACAGTTTCGGTCATACACTACACAGCTCAAGTTTAACTCAAAGTGCAATGAGAAACAGTCTTGAAACTGTGATGTGTTGACAAGCAATCCCATCTCGATCTTTTCAATTCACTTAAAACTTGGTTCAGATTTTAATGACAGAATATGAATAGACCAAGCAAGTGACAGACTCAGAACTAGAGACATAGCAACCTAGCATATATGAAAAGCACGAGTGAATTCAACACATCCTACACATGCTCGTTGCATATCTCAATGGTGAACATTTTCAAGTTTTATGTTTGTTAAGCAGATTTACCATTCAAAAAATAGCTCAGCTCACAACATGTATTAGTGATCAGAAGGAGCATAAGCTACTAGCATCAGCATATAGCATTGGAGCACACTAAATAGAGCATAATTACATTTTAAAGATTATATACATGAAGCTCAGAATGTAAAAGCGTATGCTGAAATGCAAAAGAAAAACAAAGCAAACGAGAAAATAGTCAGTCTATGATATAAGATCCAAAATGTTTCCCCCATCTAAAAGGGGAAACACACACCAAGCTCACCCCTCAACCGATTAAAGGTTGATTCGTCCAAAGGCTTGGTGAAAATATCAGCTAACTGATGATGAGTATCGACATGGCGAAGGTCGATATCACCCTTCTCATAGTGGTCTCGCAAAAAGTGAAAGCGCACATCAATGTGTTTGGTCTTTGAGTGAAGCACGGGGTTCTTAGCAACGCTAATCGCACTCGTGCTGTCACAAAGCAAAGGAACACGAGAAAAGCTCAGACCAAAATCACGCAAAGTGGCCATCATCCAAAGCAACTGGGAACAGCAGCTAGCCGCAGCAACATACTCAGCCTCCGTGGTAGACTGGGCGACACTAGACTGCTTGCGAGAAGACCACGATACAAGAGAAGAACCAATAAATTGGCAAGTCTCAGAAGTGGACTTGCACTCAATGCGACAACCAGCAAAATCGGCATCGGAATAACCGCAAAGGGAGAGGGTGGAGGAAGCTGAATACCAAATCCCGAACTCAGGTGTGAAACGAAGGTACCTGAAAATACGCTTCATCGCCTGACGGTGAGAAGTGCGCGGCGACGCCTGAAAGCGCGCGCACAGGCACACCACGAACTGGATGTCCGGGCGTGTCGCCGTCAGGTAGAGCAGCGACCCGATCATGCTTCGGTACTCCTTCTGGTCCACAGCTTCTCCATCCTTGTCCACATCCAGGGCCGTCGTGGTCGACATGGGTGTTGGAAGAGGCTTGGCCTCACCCATATCGAACCTCTTCAGCAAGTCCTTGGTATACTTGCCCTGGTGCACAAACGTCCCTTCTCGTGATTGCTTAATTTGCAATCCGAGAAAGAAACTCAGCTCGCCCATCATATGTTGGAAATATGCCCTAGAGGTTATCATAGAGATGATGATATTTCTATTGTATCCATGATTTATTATATGTTCATTGAATATCCATTAAAGACAACTTGTATTGATTGGCAATTATGTGAATTGTCTGTGAAACTCTTTTACTTGTATGGTTATTCGATAGTTGTCCCTGATCGGAGTTCATGTGAGGACACACATGAATATTAGATCAGCACATGTATTAGTTGATGACTATGTTTCACAAGTCATAGACATGGAGATGTCAAACTAATAATGTGGGCACATGTATGACATGGGGCTGGACTGACCCAACATGAGATGTTCTTATTATCTCTTTACACATCATATACGTTATGTCCTTCGACCTGAGATTGTGGTATGTTCTCAAGATATGAATCGACTTACTTAGGGACTATCAAACGCTACTTCGTAATAGGGTAGTTATAAAGATAGTCTTCGGGTTTGTCAGGAAGTATGCTGTGAGACATAGACGATCAAGATGGGATTTGCCCCTCTCTATGCGAGAGAGATATCACTGGACCACTCAAATGATTGGATCATAAAATGCATGGCCGTGCTTAGGTTAAGTGTTAACCTATGAGTTGGACCAAATATTGTGTGGCAAGGGAATTGTGTATATGTGATCGTGGTGGTTCGTCAGATATGATCTTTGCGTATACATAGGAGTTGACACGTCTTGCTAGAGGCCGCTGTCAACTATCGGGCGAGTAGGAGTACTCAGGCCGTGTCTATGTGTGCGTGAACCCATAGGGTCGCACGCTTAAGGGGCTGGAAGCCTGATTCGAGTTAGACTCAAGTCAGACTGGGATTAGGGTTTGCTAATGGGTCTCCAGGTCGGTGGGCTCATTAGGGACGCCTATATAAAGAGGGGTGGCGCGACCAGGGTTTCAACCACGTCAATTGTTGACAGCCGTCGCCCACCCCACGCCCGCGCCTATTGCTCCTCACAGACCTAGCAGTCTGGAGGTGTGACGCTTCCTCCCTGTACGTGTGGGATACCTTGGAGGTGCTGCATCTGGAGCACAAGGACGAACCGCACGTGGAGACGTGAAGGACGGACGTGAACATCTACACGGCATCGCTGCGATGCGCACGTCTACACCGAGACGTCCTCCGCTGCACCTGCGCGTCTAGTGGTAATCCCGTGATCTATAACTAGTAGTAGTTCCTGGTTTATGGGGTCAAAATTTTTGTGCATTCGGCTAGCGTAGCGTTCGGCTAATGTAGCTTTTTGGCTAACCTAGCGGAACTGTTTTTCGGCTACCACAACGGTAGCATTCGGCTAGCGTAGCATCCCCATAACCCTACAGTGGTATCGGAGCCGTTACTGCCTCGTTATAGATTCGGTTGTGTGCATATACAGATATGCACGGTTGTAGATCAGTCTCTGATCTTGATTCGTGATCTTGCTGTGTTGGTCATGTAACAATCTACTCCTACCGGTCGGAATTCCGCCATCGGAGTTAAGTGATACGTGTAAATCCAACCATGGCAAGATCGAGATCAATCAGATTGATCGAATCAAATCTAGATCAAGAGCCGGGTGCATGAGATGTACCGCGACATCCGCAAAAGAGCGTTGTTCGGTAAAACAGCCGTAACTTTTGCATACGACCTCGGATTGAGAAGATCTTTAAATGAAAAACGATCTACAGAAAATTTTACATCTGATTTTCACCTGCTTTAGCCGGTTTCGTCAAATTTAGATTTGCGAAAAAAGGCCGGGAAAATTATGTTTTCTGTGATTCAAGATTAGACATCGGGAACGTTTAACTCTGTTTTGCAGGAATTGATGACTGGTATAGCCCTTATGTCTATGTGATGCATATATGTAATTGTTTCATGACTTGCATGTCATGATTATGACAATATGGCTGGAGCCACATATATATTGTCCATTTGATGTAATGGCCTGCGTGCCAAAATTATGATGATCCTTCACGCGACTATGTAATTACTTAACTAATTACGCTAGTTGTAGCTAGTCGGTGGATTCATCGTTGGAGGATGGCGTGCATGTACCATGTGGATGGAGATCATCATGGTGAACAGATTGGCGGAGATGGAGATCTCCAAAGAAACACTGGGCTATACCAAGTCATATCTGTGTTGATGCTATTCTCTTATTATATTCTACTTTCACGTATGATTCATGTTTATTGTCTACATGCGGTAGTGAAAGTGTAGAACGATCCCTCAGTAATGTTCAAGTCATATACTTCCCCAAGCCTTGCACTTTCATATGTCTTGTACAATTGGTGACGCGCCTATGAAATTAGGGTGTCATTGATGTTCCTTGACCAGGCAGGTTCGTATCGGATACTTACTGCAGAAGGGTTGGTTGCTTGAACAAGGTCATCCTAACGGTTAGGGACCTTGAAGCATAAGGAGTTGAGCACGCATAGAGATGCTGGCCAACAACAAGAGTCATATGTGATATGATTAGCAAAGAGTTACTTACCGATCTACCATGTCCACTAGCGGTGATGCTAAAGCTCACTAGTAGACTTGTTAGTTTGGGTCTTGAATCACTAAAGTTCAATAGAGGGATATTGATCTTAGTGGGAGTAAATTTTATTAAAAGTTTTAATATCATTTACTCTGACTTGGATACATTGTCTTAGTATTTTGCATTTACTTTTGTTGTAGATCAATGACACCTAGCAATCCACCATTTACTTTACGATCAATCCTTGAGAAAGATAAATTGAATGGAACAAACTATGCGGATTGGATCCGCAACCTGAGAATTGTTCTCAGGGCTGAGAAAAAGGAAGATATTCTAGACACCCCACTACCAGAGGAACCTGCTGATAATGCACCTACTACTGAGAAAACCGCTTACAAGAAAGCATGTGATGCTGATCTTGAAGTGGGATGCCTGATGCTTGCTAGCATGGAACCAGATCTGCAGATGCAGTTTGATAATAATCATACAACCTACGATATGATCGTAGCGCTAGATGAGATGTTCCAGACTCAGGCTAGAACTGAAAGGTTCAATGTTTCTAAGTCTCTTGCTGAGACTAAGTTAGCAGAGGGTGCAGCAGTTGGACCACATGTGATCAAGATGGTTGGTTACACTCAGAGGTTGGAGAAGCTAGGCTTCCCAATTGGTCCAGAACTGGCTACTGATTTCATTCTCTCTTCTCTCCCACCTAGCTATGGGAACTTCATCTCGAACTACCATATGCATGGTGCGGAGAGGGGCTTGAATGAGCTATGTGGCATGCTTAAGACAGAAGAGGCAGACATCAAGAAAGGTGCTAGCAGCAGCCATGTGATGGCAATCCAAAACAAGCCCAACTTTAAAAGGAAGGGCAACTTTTGGAAGAATAGGAAGGGCAAGAGCAAGGCCAAAGATGTGATCTCCAAGCCAAACCCTCCTGCGCCTGACGCTGCTGGACCAACTGCTAATTCTGAGTGCTTCCACTATAAGGGGAAAGGTCACTGGAAAAGGAACTGCAAGGTGTACTTAGCATCCTTGATGAAGGATGGCGGTGGTAAAGGTACTCCCGCTGCTCATACACTTGTTGTTCATGTTACAGATATTTTCCTCGCTAACTCTTATATTAATTCTTTGGTATTTGATACCGGCTCGGTTGCTTATATTTGCAATACGATGCAGGGAATGATAAGAGGTAGAAGCGTTGAAAAAGGGGAGGTTGATTTCCGCGTGGGCAATAATGCAAGAGTTGCTGCGTTGAACGTCGGGACGATGCAACTACACCTCCCATCAGGATTTATTTTGGAGTTGAATAATTGTTATTTTGTTCCAAGTTTAAGTCGAAACATTGTGTCACCTTCATGTTTGATGAAGGATGGCTATTCATTTGCGAGTAAAGACAATGGTTGTGTAATCTCTAAGAATGATATGTTTGTGGCTTTTGCATCCATTGTGAATGGGTTGCTTATTTTAAATCTTGATGATGCACCTATGTCTATCTGTAATATTACTGCTAAAAGGCCTCGACTTAATGAGCTAAGTCCTACCTATATGTGGCATTGTCGTTTGGGTCATATAAGTGAAAACCGCATGAAGAAGCTCCATGCTGATGGGATTCTAACTTCGTTTGATTTTGAATCATACGAGACATGTGAAGCTTGCTTGCTGGGCAAGATGACCAAGTCGCCTTTCACAGGTCTTCCTGAGAGGGCGTCTGACTTGTTGGAACTTGTACATACTGATGTATGTGGACCAATGAGTACGACAGCTAGATGCGGATTCCAATACTTCATAACCTTCACTGATGATTTTAGCAGATATGGCTATATCTATCTGATGAAGCACAAGTCTGAAACATTTGAAAGGTTCAAAGAATTTCAGAATGAGGTAGAGAATCAACGTGGCAAGAAAATTAAGGCCTTGCGATCAGATCGTGGAGGCGAATATTTGAGCCACGAGTTTAGCAATCATCTTAAGAGTTGCGGAATTGTTCCACAACTTACGCCACCCGGAACGCCTCAGAGAAACGGCGTGTCCGAGCGACGTAACCAGACTCTGTTAGACATGGTTCGGTCTATGATGAGCCAGTCGGACCTTCCTTTATCATTTTGGGGATACGCTCTAGAAACAGCCGCTTTCACATTAAATAGGGTACCGTCTAAGTCCGTAGTTAAGACACCATATGAGATATGGACTGGTAAGAGTCCCAGTTTGTCTTTTCTAAAGATTTGGGGTTGTGAAGTTTATGTCAAACGACTTATTTCAGATAAACTAACACCCAAGTCGGACAAGTGCTTTTTCGTGGGATACCCAAAGGAAACTTTAGGGTATTACTTCTACAACCGCACAGAGGGCAAAGTGTTTGTCGCTTGAAATAGTGTTTTCTTAGAGAAAGAGTTTCTCAAAAGAGACAAGAGAGGGCAAAAGGTGTATCTTGAAGAAGTTCAAGATGAGCCAACAGGGATTGACTCCACGAGTGATGCTAATGTAGCAGAACAAGTTGAGCTACCTGTGGCAACAGACACCCCGCCCCAACCACGAAGGTCGGCAAGAATCCGTGAGTTGCGTGGGGATGTGTTATTGTTAGACGATGACGAACCTGCAACTTTTGCCGAGGCAATGATGGACCCTGATTCCGAGAAATGGCATAGTGCCATGAGATCCGAGATAGATTCCATGGGAGCTAATCAAGTTTGGAACTTGGTTGACCCGCCTGATGGGGTAAGACCCATAGAGTGCAAATGGATCTATAAAAAGAAAATGGATATGGATGGAAACGTCCAAGTTTATAAAGCTCGACTTGTCGCAAAAGGTTTTCGGCAAGTTTAAGGAGTTGACTACGACGAGACCTTCTCGCCGGTAGCGATGCTTAAATCTATCCGGATCATTCTAGCAATTGCTGCCTATTATGACTATGAGATATGGCAGATGGATGTTAAAACAGCCTTTCTAAATGGAAATTTGGAAGAGGACGTGTATATGATACAGCCCGAAGATTTTGTTGATCCTGGCAATGCTAAGAAAATATGCAAGCTTAAGAAATCTATTTATGGATTAAAGCAAGCATCTTTGAGTTGGAATATTCGTTTTGATGAGGTGGTCAAAGGGTTTGGCTTCCTTCAAAGTGAAGAAGAACCTTTTGTTTACAAGAAGGAAAGTGGGAGCGCTGTTGTGTTTCTAATCTTGTATGTAGATGACATACTGTTGATTGGGAATGACATTCCGATGTTGCAAACCGTAAAGACTTCACTGAATAATAGTTTTTCTATGAAGGATTTAGAAGCAACATATATTCTGGGCATTAAGATCTATAGAGATAGGTCAAAGAGGCTAATAGGATTAAGCCAAGAAACGTACATTGACAAGGTGTTGAAGCGGTTCAACATGGAACATTCCAAGAAAGGGTTCTTGCCTATGTCACATGGCATGCGCTTTAGCGAGAAACAGTGTCCTTCGACAACTGATGAGCGAGAGCGCATGAGTAAGGTTGCATATGCTTCGGCTATTGGTTCCATCATGTATGCCATGATATGTACGCGCCCAGATGTCTCATATGCTCTAAGTGTTGCGAGCAGATATCAAGCTAATCCAGGTGAGAGTCACTGGACACTTGCTAAAAACATCCTTAAGTACTTGAGAAGGACTAGAGATGTGTTCCTAATCTATGGAGGTGAGGAGGAGCTCGTTGTAAATGGTTACACAGATGCTAGCTTCCAAACTGACACAGATAATTCACAATCTCAATCAGGTTTTGTGTTTACAATAAATGGTGGTGCAGTCAGTTCGAAAAGTTCCAAGCAGGAGACCGTGTCTGATTCTACAGCAGAAGCCGAGTACATTGCAGCTAGTGGAGCTACAAAGGAAGGTGTTTGGATGAGGAGGTTCCTCATTGATCTTGGTGTGTTTCCAAATGCGTCTAGCCCATTGTCTCTACATTGTGATAGCAATGGGGCGATCGCGCAGGCTAAGGAGCCAAGGAATCACCAGAAGAACAAACATGTACTGCGGAAATTTCACCTCATTCGAGAGTTCATTGGAAGAGATGAGATTAAGATGTGCAAAATACATACGGATTTGAATGTAGCAGATCCTTTGACAAAGGCTCTTCCACAGCCTAAGCATGAGGCGCATGTGAGGTCTATGGGTATTAGATATCTAAAAGATTAACTCTAGTGCAAGTGGGAGACTGTTAGAAATATGCCCTAGAGGTTATCATAGAGATGATGATATTTCTATTGTATGCATGATTTATTATATGTTCATTGAATATCCATTAAAGACAACTTGTATTGATTGGCAATTATGTGAATTGTCTGTGAAACTCTTTTACTTGTATGGTTATTCGATAGTTGTCCCTGATCGGAGTTCATGTGAGGACACACATGAATATTAGATCGGCACATGTATTAGTTGATGACTATGTTTCACAAGTCATATTCATGGAGATGTCAAACTAATAATATGGGCACATGTATGACATGGGGCTGGACTGACCCAACGTGAGATGTTCTTATTATCTCTTTACACATCATATACGTTATGTCCTTCGACCTGAGATTGTGGTATGTTCTCAAGATATGAATCGACTTACTTAGGGACTATCAAACGCTACTTCGTAATAGGGTAGTTATAAAGATAGTCTTCGGGTTTGTCAGAGAGTATGCTGTGAGACATAGACGATCAAGATGGGATTTGCCCCTCTCTATGCGAGAGAGATATCACTGGACCACTCAAATGATTGGATCATAAAATGCATGGCCGTGCTTAGGTTAAGTGTTAACCTATGAGTTGGACCAAATATTGTGTGGCAAGGGAATTGTGTATATGTGATCGTGGTGGTTCGTCAGATATGATCTTTGCGTATACATAGGAGTTGACACGTCTTGCTAGAGGCCGCTGTCAACTATCGGCCGAGTAGGAGTACTCGGGCCGTGTCTATGTGTGCGTGAACGCATAGGGTCGCACGCTTAAGGGGCTGGAAGCCTGATTCGAGTTAGACTCGAGTCAGACTGGGATTAGGGTTTGCTAATGGGCCTCCAGGTCGGTGGGCTCATTAGGGACGCCTATATAAAGAGGGGTGGCGCGACCAGGGTTTCAACCACGTCAATTGTTGACAGCCGTCGCCCACCCCACGCCCGCGCCTATTGCTCCTCACAGACCTAGCAGTCTGGAGGTGTGACGCTTCCTCCCTGTACGTGTGGGATACCTCGGAGGTGCTGCATCTGGAGCACAAGGACGAACCGCACGTGGAGACGTGAAGGACGGACGTGAACATCTACACGGCATCGCTGCGACGCGCACGTCTACACCAAGACGTCCTCCGCTGCACCTGCGCATCTAGTGGTAATCCCGTGATCTATAACTAGTAGTAGTTCCTGGTTTATGGGGTCGAAATTTTTGTGCATTCGGCTAGCGTAGCGTTCGGCTAATGTAACTTTTTGGCTAACCTAGCGGAACTGTTTTTTGGCTACCACAGCGGTAGCATTCGGCTAGCGTAGCATCCCCATAACCCTACATCATACTCATCTCGAACTCCCTGCTCATAGTATCTACAAACTTGGCAACCAAAGCGTGAGAAGAACCACCGAAAATGATATCATCCACGTAAATCTGGACCAAGAGAGTGTCTTTGCCTTGCTTGAGGAGAAAGAGCGTTTTATCCACACATCCCATTTTAAAACCCTTAGCAAGCAAAAAGGTTTTCAACCTATCATACCAGGCTCTAGGGGCTTATTTCAAACCATATAAAGCTTTGTGGAGTTTGAAAACATGGTTTGGAAACTTGGGATTTTCAAACCCGGGGGTTGTTCAACATAAACCTCTTCTTCTATATAGCCGTTTAAGAAGGCACTCTTGACATCCATTTGAAAAGTTTGAAACCTTTGGATGCTGCAAATGCCAAGAGTATCCTAATAGCCTCCAAATGAGCTACAGGAGCAAAAGTCTCCTCATAGTCTATCCCCTCCTTCTGACTATAGCCCTTCGCTACAAGCCTGGCCTTGTTTCTAACAACGTGTCCATCCTCTCCTTGCTTGTTTTTGAAAACCCATTTTGTCCCAATAGGCTTACAGTCTAGAGGAGGTGGAACTAAAACCCAAACCCAATTTCGCTCAAAGTTCTCTAACTCCTCATGCATGGCATTGACCCAATCCGGATCCGTCAAAGCGTGTCCAACATCTCGGGGCTCAAAATCAGCAACAAAAGCAGAATGAGCAAAGTGAGAGATTTGAGACCTGGACCGAGTGACACGCTCGTCAATGTTGCCGATCATCTGTTGAGGGGGGTGTTGGCACTGGATGTGTCGTGGTGCCTCCCGTGCAGAAGTGATCTCCCCCTCAACAGCAGCTGGTGCCTCCCCGGGCACAAAAGGTACCGCTCGGGGTGGCGGATCCCACGGCCCCCAGGAAGAAGAAGTGTCGGGGCCATGAGTCATAGTAGAAGCTGCTCCTTGCGGCACAGCAGGTGGAGGGGGTGCTGGATCATCCATACCTTCAGCACCCTCATCCTCGTCATCAAAAAGAGGCTCACCAACCTCATGATCACCTGCACGCTCAAAACGAGAAGAGGGACAAACCATGGTCTCGTCAAAGGTGACATCGGATGTCTCCATGACTCGGTTAGTATCAAGGTTAAGTACACGATAAGCTCTAGTGTGAGTGCCATAACCCAAAAATACACCGTCAGAAGAACGAGACTCAAATTTGTCCAGGTTGCCTTTCTTCAATATAAAAGAGTGGCAACCGAAGACTCTAAAATAACTCACCTTGGGCTGTCTCCCAAATTGCAACTCATAAGAAGTCTTTTTCAAGAAAGCTCGGAGAAAAATGCGATTGGAAATATAGCATGCAGTGTTCATAGCTTCGGCCCAATATCGCCTAGGAGTCCTATGCTCATCGAGCATCGTCCTGGCCATCTCTACAAGGGTCCAATTTTTCCTCTCTACAACACCATTTTGGGGCGGTGTGTAGGGGGAAGAAAACTGATGCTCCAAACCCAAAGAGTTACAAAACTTCTCAAAATCCGAATTCTTGAATTCAGAACCATTATCACTTCTAATAGCTCGCATCGAGTTCCAAGGGGACTCGTTCTGAAGACGCAAAATCAGATTGCGAGCAAAAGAGAAAGTCTCGGTCTTCTCAAACAAAAAGAAAACCCATGAATACCTCGAAAAGTCATCAACAACAACAAGCACATTCCACTTCCCCCCAACTGAGCTCACCCGAACCGGACCAACAAGGTCCATGTGTAAAAGCTCTCCAGGGCGCTGTGTCATGACCTGAGTCACTGGATGGTGGGGTGTGGCAACCATCTTCCCATGTCTACAAGAATGGCAAACAAGATCCTTCTCCATCGACAACTTGGGCAATCCTCGGATTAGGCCAAGTGAGCTAAGTCTTGCAAGCAAGTCGAAGCTCAAATGTCCTAGTCTCCTATGCCACTTCCAAAGATCAAAGGAGGAAGGTCCAGCCAAAAGACAACGAGAAACTCCAAACGACTCCGAGAAATCCGCACGGAAGACTTTCCCAAAGGGCGAAATCACACAAACAAGATTGCCCTGAGGATCCAAAATACGACTGAGATTCGGCTTAAAACGAATCTCATAGTCGTCATCAAAGAGTTGTGAAACAGAAAGAAGGTTAAAATGCAAGTTAGAAACAAGAGCAACATCACGCAACACAAAGTGCTCATTAACTCGCACCGACCCACGAGACAACACTTTACCTTTGCTATTGTCGCCGAAGGTGACAAACTCCTTTCCGGCGACAGGGCTAAGACTGGAGAACCACTTGGCGTTTCCGGTCATGTGCCTCGAGCAACCGGAATCCACCAACCAAACGTCCTCCAATCATTTTACCTACATCAATAAAAAGACATAGGGTGAGCATACGGTCTAACACTGGGGTTAGTGAAGTAGGAAGAATACCAGTGTTGGGCCGGCTGCTCAAAAGAACGGTTAGAAGAAAAACCATTCCTAGCACGCCTACGGGGGAAGCGATCACCACGTTGAGGAAAACGTGGTCCGCTAAGGGAAGAGCGTCCATCACGATACTCAAAACACGGTGGAGGAAAACTTTCTACAACAAAGCCACCGCCACGGGGTCCATAGCCTACAACTGCAGGCTCCCGCCGGGCACGTCCTCTCCGCTGCCTAGGCTGGGGAACTTGAGGTTCTGGACCTCTGGGCCTGGCAGCACGCCTCTGAACATTTGGCTCATGTACATAATGGAAAGGATGGTACATGTCCACATTGTTCATCTCCCTAGCACGGCGCGCCTCTCTCTTGCGCCGAAAGCAGAACTCACTCAAGTGTCCATCTCTCCCACAGTGCTCACAATGGTACCTCACCGCTCTCAAAGGGGGTTGTTGGTACACACGGTTGTGGGTGTGGATCACTTTGCCCTTCTGTGGCATAAGCTCCTCCTGGATAGGTGGCATTGTGTCCAGCTTGTTTTTCAGGTGATTGGGTTTAGGAGCCCATTGCTGGTTCTTGGGTGGAGCTCGTGGAGGTTCTTCAAAGACCCCATCCTTGGTGTTAGGCTTGAGAGACTCTTTGTGTGGAAGTTTGGTAAGTTTGGGAGTAGTGGTGGAGTTGGGCTTCTCACTCGGGTTCAAACCACTCGACTCTCCAATCTTCCCAAAAGCAGAAACATCTACGCCCGGAGCAAAGCCTACACCAGGACCTCCAGCAGCTCGCTTGAATTGGGAGATCATCATCCCAAGCTGTGGCTCACCGCTAGACACCCATGACAAGATGGTCCGAAGGTATGTGTTTTCCTCCTCGGTTTGCATCTTGTCATGCTTCACATTAGCGATCTCCATCTCCAAACCCTCACACAAAGCGCACCTAGTCACACAAGTGCTATCCGAGCTGGCCTTCTCAAGAGACTCAATCTTGGCATCCTTCTCTGCCAACTCGGTTTGCAAGACTGGACAAGACTTGCACGCACCCAACAACAGGGGTCTAGCCCGGAGCTCATCCACCTCTCCAACCAAAGCAGCATACTTACCTCTCAAGGTGAGAAGGTCAGTCATGTGCTTGGTGCACATCTCACACTCACCCTCCTCAGACATGACCACGGTGGACTTAGCGAACTCAAGCTCCCTCACCGTGTCCTCCCACTTCTGCCTAAACTCCTTGCGCTCTCTAGCAGCACGCCTAAGCAACTTATCTTGACTAAGCAAGGTGGCAGTAAGCTTCTCGACCTCAGCAGAAAGCTCGTCGTGGGTGAGAGATACCTGAGAGGTGTCGTCGTCGTCGTCGTTCCGAGGGGTGTCCTCCAGCTTGCCGTCGACCTCATCAGCAAGGGCCATGGTGCAGAGGCCGTCGTCATCGGCGAAGAAGCAGAGGCCGTTCAGCTTGTCCCCGATCCTCTTCTTCTTCTCGGACTCGTCATCGCTTGAGCAAGTGGAGTCATCATCCGAGCCATCGACGTCGCTGAGCATGGCGAAGAACGCACGCTGCTCAGCCTGGGCCTTCTCCAAGTACTTCTTCTTGATGTACTCCTTGTCGAAGCCGCCCCTCCGCTTGTGCCTCGCGGGGACGTACTTCTCCTTGCGCTTGCCGGAGTCATACTTGTGCCCATGATCGCCCTTCCCAGATGTGTGCTTCTTCTTGGGACAGTTGGCGATGAAGTGGTCGGGGTCGCTGCACTCAAAGCATCCTGAGCATCCTCCTCCGCGGCGACGGTTCTTGCGGTTGTTGTGGAACCGCGAGAACCGGTTGGCGAGCAATGCCAACTCGTCATCCCCCAAAGACTCCAGCTGCTCCTCTATGACAGAAAAGAGAGAAGAGAGTGCAAAACCTCCAGAGGGGTTAGCAGAAGAGCCAGAAACCAAAGCCATTGACGGGCCAGAAGGATTTTCATAAGAAGCCCTCGCCATGGCATCAATCTCACTGGACTTGAGCTTACTAAAGAGCTCGCCGCACGTGAGGGTCTCATAGTTAGGTGATTCGATGATCGCCTGGACCTTTGAGTCCCACACCGACCGATCAAGAGTGTGCAAAAGCTTCAAAGCCCTCTCATGATCGTCAAAAGGCAACAACTCTTTGTTCGCCCTCATCCTGTTGACAATCACCTGAAAGCGAGCGAATAAACTTTCTATGCTCTCGCCAGGCATACGTCGAAAGTTCTCATACTCTCGCTTGAACGACTCATAGAGACGGGTTTTGACTTGAGAGGTTCCCTCATGGAAACACATGAGGGTAGCCCAAATCTCCCGAGCCGTAGCGAGGTGAGAAACGCGATCAAACTCACTCATGCTCAGGCATGAGAAAAGAGCATTACGGGCTCGGCTATTGGCGTCGTGCTCATCGATCTGAAGCTGAGAGACACGAGTAGCCAAGACCACGTAATCGGTAGAGTTGCAAATATCCCAGATGGAAGCACCCAAACTCTGCAGATAGGCCGACATGCGTATCTTCCAATACGCATAGTTCGTCCCATCGAAAAACGGCGGTTTGCGCACGCCGCTATCCATGTCGCCTTCTGTGGATCTAGAACCGGCTAAGGTGGAAGATCCTTAACCCGCTCCGATACCAATTGAAGGATCGAAAGTGCTACCAGAAAGCGACCAGAGGGGGGGGGGGTGAATGGGAGCTTCAAATTTTCCTTTCGGAAACTTGTCGCCACTGTCCCGAGAAACACCCCAAGAGCAAACCTAGAGCTCGTATGTGTCCACGACCCTAGAGATAGGGTGGATGCTTCCAAGAAGCACAGCGAGACACTATACGACTCTAGAAACCCAACACAAAAGCCGGAAATCAAAACCGACAACGAACAAACGAACCGCGGACGAAACTGCGCAGACTCAGCAGTGGCAAAGCACCGGACGCGTCCGATGCGAACAGGACACTTCTGGAACCTTACTGGACCAGCATCGGACGCTGCTATAGTGCAACCCTAGCGTCCGATGCCTGACCCCCGGCGCGTCTGATGGCAACGGACGCTCCGATGGTCAGCGTCCGATGCTCCTTAAAGAGCACTGTCAGATGACATGTGGCACCGGACGCTCCGATGATTTGAGCTCAGCGTCCGATGCTCATGAACTCAGCGTCCGATGGTCCCAAAACAGCACAGTTCTTCCACGAAATCTACTCGATCTCCTCTGAATCAAAAGCACTACGGCTTAGACTTGGTATGAGGAGTCTCAAGGAGGTTAGTGAGCTATCCCATGGGAATCATGGCTCGCATCTAACTCCAAATCGATGGATTGGAAGAAATCGGGACTAAAGGAGCAAAAGCGATCCAAAATGAAAATCAACCGATCTACTAGGTCATGAGGTTAGAGATAAAATCCTTCGGTGGAAAGAAGTGCCTCACGATCTAGAACAACTCAGTTCAAATGGATTTGCAAAAGATGCACTGAGTAGAGAGATCGATCAACGGGAAAAACGTGGAGAAAAGCAACCCGCGAAGAACACAAACAAAACGCGAATCACAACCACGAATTTGCAACCGTGTGGCTACCACACGCTACAACAGTGAGATTATGGTCTCACTTCCTCAAAAATCTCACAGGCACAGAGGTATTATTCTCTTCTCTGTGGATCTCAGTTTGCTACAGCAGGGAATGGGAGAGCAGGAAACCCTAGAGGCAAAGAGCAAACATGACTGAGATACATGGGGAGGTGGGTGTCTCCCCCTACTTATCCTCATTCTAACTATTCCTAATTCCCACTCTACCCCAAACTACTTACAGAGCGAACCAGCTAAACCCTAAGGTTATTCTGGACCAACTCGTGGTAGGTGGTGATCCGACGGCCACGCCCGCACAATAGGTAGCGTTGCCTCGACGCAACCTCACCGATTGCCGCCACGTGCCGCCACCGCTCTGCGTCCTTTTCACGGACTCCGCCCTCGGTTTTGTGGCCCAAACAGGGAAACCAGCCTTCATAGCCAACCCCCGGTTTTGAGGCCCAAACCGGGAAACCAGCCTCCAAGTCCATCCCCTGGTTTTGAGGTCGAAACCAGGAAACCCGCCAGCGCCCAGGTTTTGAGGCCCAAACCTGGAAACCGTCCTCAGCCCGAGTTTTTTGGCCCAAACTCGGAAACCCGCAGGACGCCCAGGTTTTGTGGCCCAAACCTAGAAACCGTCCACCCGATGGTTTTTCTCTGGCTCTACCACCAAACAGAAGCTGTAGAGGGGATGCACCGCCCGTGCACCCCGTCCACCGACACGTGTCCCTAGGTCCTCGACCCAAGCAACACCGTGCCCGCAAGTCTTCGCTCGTCGTTGTCCCAGGCTGCCAGCCACCACAGCTGATCCTCGGGCCACCGGTCCCTCAGTCCAAGCCTCACGTTCGCCCTTCGCCACTCTCGGTCCATCGGCACGGCACGTCTCTACTTGACCTTCACCTTGCCTCTGATCACTCTATCCGTGCTCGACACCTGCACAACACAAGCCAAAGAACATGCACATTATCCCAGTTGACAATCACTCATCACTCAGAGACTCGGCATACACCCATGTATCTGCAACTTTACTGCTGAAGGAGATACACTATGTATTGGCTATTTTTATTCTGAAGGCGACACCGTAGTATCGGCTATTAACTAGTCCAATAGGTCATAGTAGATCCACCCAAACGCTAGGATAATACTTCTTAAAATATTTTCCGTTAACTGCTCTGAAGTACTCGATTGTAGTATTTGGCAATCCTTAGTTTATGAGCTTTGATATTTTCCAAAGCCTTCAGCTGATGAAAATTTAAATTGTCAAGGTTATCCATGATAAGATGCTGGTATTCATCGACTTTCAAATTGTTTTGCTGTGATACTCTCCTGGATCCAATGTTAATCTCCCAAGGTAACACAGCCTCATGCCCATAAACTAACTCATAAGGTGAACACTTGATTGAACCATGGCAAGCCATCCTATAAGACCATAAGGTTTCATTGAGTATTGAATGCCACTTCTTTGGATGCTCTCTAATCTTCTTCTTAATAATCTTGATTAATATTTGATTAGAAGCTTCGACTTGTCCATTAGCTTGGGCATAATATGGAGATGAATTGATTAATTTGAATCCCGTACTGGTAGCAAAATCCTCAAACTCCTTTGATGTGAACATCTTTCCTTGATCTGTGGTGATGGACTGAGGAATACCAAATCTGTAAATGATATGTTCCTTGATAAACACAATTACAGTAGCCAATGAAGCTTCTTTCAAAGGAATAGCTTCAACCCATTTTGGTAAAATAATTAGTTGCCACTAACACGAATTTATGCCCTTTGCTTGATGATGGAAATATTTGGCCAATCAGATCTATTCCCCATCCTCTAAATGACCATGGTTTCATAATTGGGTTCATAGCCGATGCTGGAGATTTCTGAACATTACCAAATCTCTGGCATTCTTGACACCCTTTATAATATTTAAAGCAATCTTCCAGCATAGTCAGCCAAAAACAACCTGCTCTTCTAATCATCCACTTCATCTTATGGGCGGATTGATGTGCACCACAAACTCCTTCATGGATCTCTCCCATCAGGACCTTGGCTTCCTCTTGATTGAGACACTTAAGGAGCACACCATCGATTGTCTTGTGATAAAGTTGATCATCAAGAAGAACAAACTTTGTAGCCTTATACCTTCACTTTCTGGATACTTGTTGTGATGGCTCTTTTAAATATTCAATAATCTCAATCCTCCAATCATTATCATCAACGAGTTCATCGGCTAATATTTCAACAATCTGCTGATACCCAGAAGCACTTTGAGCTAGTCGATTAGCTTCTTGATTTTGACACCTAGAAATATGCTTAATGACAACAAAAGAGAAAGAATCAAGTAGCTCAACACATTTTTCATAATGTTTCCTCAAAATATCATCTTTGCACTTATATAGGCCGAGCAATTGATTAACTACTAATTGTGAATCACCAAAAATTTCAACAGCCTCCGCCTTTACCTCATACAGAAGTTGAAGTCCTTTGAGAACAGCTTCATACTCAGGTTGGTTGTTGGTAGAGGTTGGATCAATAGAAAAAGCATATTCAAAACTTTCCCCCTGTGGAGAAACAAGGACAACACCAATGCCTCCACCTTGCTTACAGTTAGATCCATCAAAGAACAAAGCCCAAGGAGTAAAATCCAATGTTTTAATTTCTTTTTCATGATGATGAGTAATGAAATCAGCTATTACCTGACCTTTAACCGATTTAGACGATTCATACCTCAAATCAAATTCTGATAATGCAAGAGTCCATTTGCCAATCCTCCCATTCAAAATAGGCATAGATAACATGTGCTTTATCACATCAAACTTTGACACCACCGTGCACTCAGAAGATAACAAGTAATGTCGAAGCTTAGTGCACGAGAAGTATAAGCACAAAAATAAATTCTCAATAGGAGAATATCTTGTTTCTGGATCTAATAGCCTTCTGCTTAAATAGAACACCACTCTTTCTTTTCCTTCGAACTCTTGCATTAAGGCCGATCCAATCGTATGATCATTAGCTGCTACATACAGTTTGAAAGGTTTGCCTTTTTGAGGAGGAATTCAAACTGGTGGAGACTTCATATACTCTTTAATCTCCTCAAATGCTTTCTGTTGTTCATTACCCCACTTGAACTCTTGATAACCCTTTAATTTTGACAGTACTGAGAATGACAAAATCTTAGCTGATAAATTTGATATAAACCTTCTGATGAAATTGATTTTGCCGATCAGGGATTGTAACTGAGTCTTTGTAGTTGGTGGCACTGCTTTGTCAATTGCATCATAGCTCTTTTGACCAACCTTAATCCCTTTTTCATGCACCATGAAGCCCAAGAAATGTCCAACCGACACTCCAAATGCACATTTGTGACGATTCATCCTTAGTCCATGTTTTCTTGCACATTCTAGAGTATTTCTAAGATCCTTAAGATGTTCCTGATATTCTCTGGACTTCACAACCATATCATCAATATAAATTTCCACAATTTTGCCGATCAACTTTTGAAATATATAATTCATAGTTCTCTGATAAGTTGCACCAGTATTTTTAAGTCCAAAAGTCATGACTACCCATTCATATAACCCTAAAGCACCAGGACATCTGAACACAGTTTTATGTATGTCTTCTTTTGCCATAAAAATTTGATTATAACCAGCATTACCATCCATAAAACTGATTACCTTATGACCTGCTGCTGCATCGACTAATATGTCTGCCACTGGCATTGGGTAGCCATCCATTGGAGTAGCTTTATTCAAATCCCTGAAATCAATACAAACTCTCATTTTTCTATTTTTCTTGTACACAGGGACTACACTAGAAATCCACTCAACATATCTACATTGTCGAATGAACTTAGCCTCATAAAGCCGAGTGATTTCTGTTTTTACATCGGCCATGACCTCTGCTCTAATCCTCCTTGGAGCCTGCTTCATTGGTTGACTCCTAGGTTTGATAGGTAACTGTGACACCCCAATTTTAAGAACAAAATTGGAGCACAATATATGTATGCCAGGATCAATTTTCATACATATATCCACATCATAGTAAATATCAAAACAATGCTTTATTAATAATATCGAATTTTATTACATAAATGACCCTCGGGTCTGAAATAAAAAGTACAGTCTCTCATGAAACTAACTCTAAGGTAAACTCTGACGAAGATGCGGAAGATCTGGACTCCATCTCCACAGTAAGGTCGACCGGGGGTAGCGCCATCCTAGTACAGGTCGTCAGGATCGTAGCCTCCGTCTTCTGGATACTCCTGCTCCTCGTACGTGTAGTCTCCAGCGTCTGGGTGGGGTAGCAGGGGGACAAAGAGGAAAGGTGAGTACATCGAAATGTACTCCGCAAGTGTAGGAAATATATGCTTATGAGGCTTATAACAAAGGTAGGCTGACTTTGTTTGACTCAAGCGCCTAAAGCGACACACCCTATTAATCCTATTAATCCTATGCACCTATTTACTAGGTTATAGACAGACTCTGTAGAAAAGTAACAACACTCGGAGTCGCACCGAGCAAACCACACTCGGAGTCACACCGAGCAACCAACACCTGAAGTCCATCAGGTAACCGCACCTGAAGTCCATCCGATGACCCGAACCCAAAACCAACCAGTAACCAACTAATCTCAAAGAAGTCCAAGCCGCTCATGACCGTGAGCACGGCTGATATATCAGTTTTACACTCTGTAGAGGTTGCACATCGTTACCCATGAGTCGTGCATTACCCGTCACGCTAAACACTGCCGAGGTGCATAGCGGGTTGCACTGCAAGGCCTTTACAAAGCCCCTCCAAGCCTGTGTTACACGTACTCTAAGGTTTCATCCCCGTACATAAGTCAGCGACCCCAGGGACCCCCTCTTGAGCCACTAAACAAACCCCGTGTAGCATAACTCGGAGGAAACTAATTAATTAGCCAGGTCCAGCCCATCCAGATCTCATGGTTGCGCTGTCAAGCCGGGTTACATGCTCTGAGAACCGGGTCCTAGGGATCCAGGCAGGACAAATCTAGCACGAGCCCCGAACCAAAAACCAAATAAGAGCTGCCAAGTCCATGGCACAAAACCACCAATACGGTTCCATCCTGCCGGATTTACCTAATAACCATGTTACTACAAAATTACCATGTCCACATTCGTTTCATAGTTCATTAATCAAGATTATAAACATTTTAACTCCCATCCCAATCATGACTGCAGGAATAAGCAAGACACCTACCCGAACATCCCAAAACAGGCGACAAGGAAAAATAGAGCAAGATCTAGTAAACCATAATATAGGATTCAAATTTGACATTGCATGCATCTACTAGATCTAAACTACTCTAATACCAAAAGTAAAATAAAGTAGGTGCAAGATGTTCAAGGACACTTGCCTTTGGACTGGGTCGAATCAACTGGGTCGCAAAGATGGTCTGGAGCGTCCTCGTATTCCACACTCTCTGGCCCAAGCAACATACATGGCACAATACATGGAAATAAATAACAGTACACCAAATAGTATCAAAACAGTAAACTAATAGATCCACTGCGTAGAGAACGGAATTATGAAACTAACGCAAGTTGAATGGGTCGAATCAGAGTTAAAACGCAAAAGTTATGAGCATTTGAAGTTGGATGGCAATTCTGTAAATTGCTCGAACTCATTTTGCGTTTTAAAATAAAACATATTCGAAAAGGAAAAGGCTCGGGATCCGGCGTCATTTTTCCGGAAATCCGAGGGCTAGACCGAATAAAACTGCAGACTCAGTGCACAGGTGGTGGGACGGCGGGTTGATTTCGGAAAAGGTCAAGGTCTTCTGCGCAAAATGGCCGATGACGACCGGTCGCGCGACGCGTGGCGTGCGCGGATTTGCGCGGTGCACGCCTGTGCGGTGGACAGAGCACACGGCTCCCCGGCTTACGGTCTTCCGTGGACCGAGGACTGCGCCTCGTTTTCTAAGAAGTGCAGGGGCTAAACCGAAAGAAAACCTAGACTCAGGGAACAGTGGATCTGGATCGCGGGTTGATTCAAGGAAAACCGGAGGGTTTTTCTGCAAAAGCACGCCGACGCGGCAGAACGGCCGGCGTGGCGCCTGCGTGGCACCGACGTGGAGCCAGATGGTGTGCTGTGATTGGATCGGTGTACTGCGTGGCGTGTGAACCTGCTGACGCGGCTGCTGTGCACCGAGTTCACGGGGCATGAATCCGGTGTATACCGGTTCGCACGTCGATCTAATCTAACCCGTCGGCTCTAGATCGGATGGCGCAGAGAGGAACCGAGAGGGAAGAGCGGTCGCCGGCGGGGTCGAGCACGGCGGCGCCAGGGTTCCCGCGGCGGCGCCATGTCGGCTCGGCTCGGAGAACTCGTGAACGGCCCTAGAGAGTGGTAGAGACTGCGGAAGGGAGGGAAAAAGGATCAGGAGCTCACAGCGGGTCCAGTGGCTATGTTCGTGTCGCCGATTACAGCTCGGGGTAGGAGGATGTCGTGGAGCGGCGGCTCGCGGCTCCGGTGAGGTTGAGGGACGCGTCCTGATGAAGATGTACGCCGAAACCTGGTTCTATGGGCGCGGCGTTCTTCGGTGATCACACCCGTGGCCAGGGTTGAGTCGACGGCGGCGGGTATAGGGGGGTGTCGAGCTCGACACGGCTCGGCAATGGCGGTGCGGTGGTGAGGCGCGCGGTGGAGTCGGTGAGGGCGCTGGGAGGTCGTCTTGGTGGCGGTGGGAGGTTTGGGAGACCTCGGTGCTGGCTAAAAAGGGGTCGGGGTCGAAGGGGAGGATCGCTCGATCGAGCTCGAGGCGGATCGGGCGAGCATCGAGCGGCTGTGCGGATAGGGCGGAGGTGAGGGAGGAAGCTGACGCGTGGGGCCCGCCTGGCAGTGAGCGAGCTGAGGAGAGGGGCGCTATGGTGAGCGGCTGCGCGGTGCCCTCGTGGGCCGCGGTCGCTGCTGGGCCGGGGGGGGCCGGTGCGCGCGGTGAGGAGGGAGGGGGAGTGCGGGCCGGCTGGAAAAAGAGAGGGGAGGAGGGAAGGCCCAGTTGCCTTTCTTTCTTTTGTTTTTTTTTTCCAGATTTTCAAACATTGCAACTTTCTTGAATTCAGATTCAAATCTTTTGAAATCAAAACAATTTGAAATATTTTGAAAACATTTTCCCTAGGTTTTGCAAATAAAACTTGAGTTTGAAATTTATAAAACTTTTACAAAGCTTTTATTTGTTTTCTAAATAGAATAAATTCGATTCGCCCTATACGAGTTTTAATAAATCATTTACCACGCAATAAAAATATGCAATGGCATGAATGCAACATGAAAATGATAAACAAATTTTATTTTCCTCCTCTAATAAACTAGCCAACCTATTTAGTTTCTAAATTCTTTAATTAAATTGGGGAAAATTAAATCAGGGTGTTACAGTAACCGATGCTCGACTAATGCTAGATCGAGACCAGGCATCTCAGAATACTGCCAAGCAAAACATTCTTTATACTCCTTCAATAAATCAATAAGTTCTTGTTTAAACTTAGGATCTAATTTAGCACTGACATACGTCAGCCTTGGCTTATCACCATCTCCAATATCAACAGCTTCTAATTCATCGGCCGACGTAAAACCTTTGCCCATCTTGCTTTTGTCTTCATCGACTATAGAAACCATTATATATATATTTTTTGAAGCCAACTGCTTAGATCGGCTGTTGGCTATCATCAAACATCTTGATGAAACCTCCTTCATGTATCTTCCCATAGAAGCACTCTATATTATCAAAATTCCAATCATTGGGGTCGGAGTATGCAATACTTACTGTCGAGTCAGCTGGTACCACTTCCATAGTGTCTCTAATCCATTATACCACATTTTGATGCATTGTGGATGGAACACAATAATTGGCATGAATCCAGTCTCTCCCAAAAAGTATACTGTATGTGCCTTTTGCATCGACTACGAAGAAGGTAGTAGGTAAGCTCTTACTCCCCACTGTTAATTCAACACACACAACACCTTTGGTAAATGATACATTCCCAGCAAAATTTGTTAATCTCATATAAGTCTGGCTTAGGTCTTCTGCAGTCTTCCCAAGCTTCCTGAATGTAGTATATGACATTATATTAACAGCTGCACCTCCATCGACTAACATTCTGCTCAGAGGTCTCCCATCGACAAACCCTTTTAGATATAAAACCTTTAAGTGAGAGTGTTTTTCTAGTTTCTCAAATGTAGCACCTTTTGCTTGGTAGATCCACTGAGCCACAACCACTTCATCATCTCAGTCTTCTTGTTTATCAGTAGATCTAAACTCAGTAGGCAACATAAACATGACAAACATATTAGCCGATGGTTGCTCTTTGCCCTTATCGGCTATCTGTTTTATCTGCCAAACCTTGGGTTTCTTCTTTTGATCTTCATCGTTTCTTAACCTTTGAACGCGATGCTTCTGGCTTCTGGTCAGACCATGGGCACCACTGTCCTTCTTGCCAAGCATGCTCATGGTCTTGATCAGCTACTCTTACCCCTAGCCAATCATGAACACTTTCATTTTTTATGCGCCGATCTGTTCTTTCAAAGTTCAACCTCTCATGCACAAATCGGCGGTTGTCTTTCGACTGCTTATACTCCCAATATTGTTCACTGCATTCTGGGCAATTTCGAAGAGTTGGAAGTTTTAAGCCTTCATTCCAGCAATGCCTGAAGAAAGGACAATCCCAATGATTCTTCTCTTCATCTTTGATACGTCTTTCCTCTTCATGGGATCTTCTATATTCTTCCTCTTCGAGCCACTCTTGGTACTCCTGCTCATCCCTCTCTCTGCGCAATTGATCTCTCTTCTTTTGACGCTGCCATTTGTTTAGCAAGATTCTGACAGTGGGTCGCCTCCTCATTTCACCAGCTTTTGAAGTCTCAGGATGATCATGCTGATCAGTTTTCTTCTTTCCTTTTATCTCCTAATACTCTTCAGCTGATATCTGCTTCTTTGGATCAACTGCCCCAGCTACCTTGGCTTTGTCAGAAGTTAAAACTTTTACCTTCCCTTGGGGTGCAGGAGCAACCATGTTTGTTGGAAAAGGGTGACCTTCAATGCCCATACTTTTGGCTTTTTCTAAGCCAATCCTCCCCTTGGTAATGGCTCTCTGGATCAGGTCTCTGAAAACTTTACAATCATTAGTATTGTGAGTACCAGAATTGTGAAATTTGCAGTACCTTCAATTTTTAAGCTCCTCAGCCGATGGAATGTTATGATTCTCACTTAACTTAATATGACCCTTTTCCAGCAAGTAGTCAAATATCTTATCGACTTTTGTGATATCAAAACTACATTTGTTCACATCTTTTTCTGCACCTTTAGCCTTTGCCCAAGGCATATATTCATTGTTCTTCCAAGACCAGTCCACAACAGCCACTTCTTCTTCACTGTCACTGTCTCATTCATCACTTTCTTCTTGTATAAAGAAGGAACTTTCTGCATTGTTGACTTTTCAAGGCTTGTTGAACTGATTATACCTGAATTGTGCATCAATACTTGCCACTTTCTTAGCCAAAATAGCCAGGTTGGTACAATCGAAGCCAACCTTTTCTCTAACGGCTAGAATTAGCCCTCGATCGCAATGCTGACAATCTCTGAATTTGACAATGTCAAAGTGTAGCACTGATTCTTAACATCTCTGAATCTATGGATGTAGTGGCTTCCTAATTCATTATTTCCTTGTCTCACATCGACTAAGTCTGCAATGCCTTTCTCCATGACTCCAGAATCAAAGTATTGATGAAATTTGTTCTCTAAATCCTCTCATCCTTGAATAGAATTAGGTGGCAAGGATGAGAACTATGAGAAAGCTGAGCCAGATAGAGACAAAGGAAACATTCGGACTTTGAGTGCTGGTTCATCACTAATCTCTCTAAGTTGCACCAAAAACTGAGTTATGTGCTCCATAGTTGACACTGTTCCTGTTCCTGTGAATTTGGTGAAGTCAGGAATTCTGTATCTAGTAGGCAAAGTGACTTGATCATATTACTCCGGATACGGCTTTCTGTAAGCAGTCAATGTGTTTTTCGGTTTCAGACTGAACTGGCGTTGAACCATCTCAGTCACTTGATTCATCAACTGATCTACTTGATTCACCGGCCCCTGATAGCCGATGTTTTGTCCTCCAAAGGCATTGTTTTGATACCCTGGATTCTCATGAGCATCTAGAGTATAGAAATCAGACGTATAATGATACCTAGGAGGGATATCGCCAGGTGCCACTCTTCCCTAATAGGTTGGTGCATTGAAGTCTCTGGTGATCCTTCTGCCATATGGAGCTATTTTTATAGCCGATGGGTTGATGTTGTTACCCATATTCGGCTGTTGCATCTGTTGCTGCATCATGCCCCCATTGCTACCAGAGCTATTCATGGTCTGTTGAGCTCTAGAAGTTCTAGCTCCTTGTATTTCTGACTGTATAAGTTGGACCCCTTCTTTCAGGACCCAAGTTGAAAGCTTCTTTGATAGCATTGGAAATACTATTGATAAATGTCTCATTATGGGAGGTGAGGGTAGCTGACATTGCTTTGCTAATTGTTTCTTGCATTAAATTGTGTTGTATTTGAATATTCAGATCAACCTCACCCTCCATAATTACCCGTGGAAGAAAAATCTTCTAGAAAACCTTATTATCTCTGGTCTTGCTGAAACACACAAGACACTTCTACTGATATTGTTCAACAGTTGATTGCACCAAACGTCTGTCATCCTACAGGAGCTCATCCATTGTCATGTCCAAAACACTTTCATTGTTGAACGTCATGGTCAAACGATTGTGGTCCCACCGGGCGTGCCAAATGAATGTGTGACACAAAAAGTTGACGCCTTCAAGGTGCCAACACACTCACACGGTCCTCATAGATCATGTGGAACGAGGATCCGAGATCTCCAGAACCTCCGATGGCGGTGCCGACTCTTGGCGAGAAACGACTCCGAGGCGTGCTAGCCAACTTGACCTGCAGTTGACAAGGAGAAAGAAAACAATATCAAATTGTGGAACCTACCGTTTTGATGCCAGATAGTTCCAAATTGTACGGCTCCGAGATAGCCATTGTCAGAGGATTTTGACTACAAAGTCAACTCCCAAAAGAGTAAAGCATATAAACATTGATAAAGCAAAAACGACTATTTGAGATATAAAAAGATATAAGAAAACAACTAGCTGATTCAACTTAGCTGATGAGAAACACATGGATCTACATGTATGTCAAAACAGCATAAAACTAACAGATCTACTAATTGTATCGGTAAGTCTGGTTGTTAATAGTGGGGGTGCCTCCATACAGCCATAATAACAAACAAATCGACAAAATAACCTAATCATCAACAGTGGGGTGTCTTCATGCAGCCATAATGATGATCAAGTTAGATTACGTCTAATATGATTAGCAAACTCGCTAGCTTTAGACCGCAAAGACATATACGTTATGAAGAAAGCGTAACTAGATCAGCTATTTTAGCCGATACAGGGTCCATGAAGCACGAACAAGATCTATCTGTAAAAACTACGATTTGATCTAAGATTAAACAAATTTACTTTAACATGCCTACCGGTGGGGTTCGAAAATACAACCATAACAAGCATATTAATCTAAACCTACTTATTCTTAGATTAATCCATGATTTAAACAAATATCTCGAACGCACAACATGTAACAATCGAGACCGACAAGTTAGTTGATGAGAGCCTAAATCGGTTATCTCCTTTGATATAAGCACAGAGTAGCTTTAGATTACCAACTTGTCATTCTCGATTGGGCAAGATATTGTTGAAACAAAAACAAACTTTTGAAAGCATGAACAATATCGATAACTTAATGAATCTATTAGATTGCCAAACCTAATAGAGCCGATAACTAGTCAAGATCGACTATTGCAAGAGATTGATCAGAGCCAAGACAGTCTTACAAAAGGTGAACTTAAACCGATAACTAACCCATATCATAGCTCAACAAGAGTTTGGTTGATGCCAAATGCAGCCTTATCAAACGATAACACAAGCCATTGGTAAAACTTACAAGCAAACCGGAGATCGATCTAGCTGATGCAGCCCCGTCTGGTTGAAGGTTGCGCCGAGATCTACTTTACTCCTACTCCTAAGGTTTTTGGCCGGCGGCCGAAGAATTGTTTGTTTGATTGATTGATTCTTACAAAAGTCGAGTCTTTAGCTATTTATAACCCAAAAAGACTCCTATTCTAATACGACTAGGACACATTATAATACAAATAAAAGACGATCCGAATTCTAACTCTTCTGGTCGAACTCGACACGTCTTTCTAAGCTCTGAACTTGGTTTACGTGAATTCTCCGATTATGTCTTGAACGAAAACGAGCCCTTTCCTTAATTGACCGATTTCCTTAATTAATTAGCCACTTATGTTCACGAATGGAAAGTCTTCTCTGATCCAAAATCTGGTGTTAACACATAGTGTTGGCGCAAAATGTGGTGCACCGCGCCTAACACACGGCAAGCCGGAAAGCGTGGCTTCAATCGGGTGGCCGGACGGTTTGAAATCCGGAGACGTGCCAGTCGGTTTGACCTAAAAGCCAACAAGGGATAAAACTGTGAGAATAAAACTAGAACATGTCGGACGAGACCAGACAGTTCCATATTTACTGCCCTGAAGCCACTCACAACAACATACAACTATAGAAGCTGTCTGCTGAACATGTTTATAAGGTCATTCGACAAAATGCAAAAAGAAAGCATATAAACGCGTTCGTTGCCGAATTCACATGTATGAAAAAGGCATGCTTGAATACATCATCAAGACATGAAGAATTATAAACAGGCAACTTGTAAGTATAAATCTATTCAAACATCACATGCATAAGTTAACCCAACTAGTCTGCCGCACGTCTAGTCTTCATTAACCCGTCAAGCACAAACTCAAACGAAGTAATACTCGCTATAAGTCTGCACCACTTCCTATGATCAGATCAATCCACCGCATGATACAATCTAACAATAAGAAGCTAAAAGCATGTATATATCTGAACAGATCTACAAATACTCATTACTCGTGTAAGCTTAACCGAGCTCGGCAAGTTAGCCGAGTTGGGGTCCATGAAGAAGGAACATACAAACAAGCATGGTTAAACTAATCTAAAACCTGCATCTACCGCACGACACCTAGTTTTATCAAAGCTCAAACGTGATTGACATGCATGAACCCACAACATGTAACAACCTAGATTGGAAATTGATTCAGCCATCATGATCGTGCAATTATTGGAACACAAGTAAACTTGTGAAGCAAGACCGAACAAAGATCAATCTAGATTGGGCAAAAGAGTGTTACAGAATTAATTAAAACATGCAACACATGATAACTTAATGAATCTACTAGATCTTGCCAAGTCTAATAGAGTCGATAACTATCTCGCTTTTGCTAAACATATGAATAAACGCCTGCCGCACGGTATCTATCCATGAGCAAAGCATAAGCAAAGACTTCTTGATCACTAACAAGGGTCCGCCGCACGACCATTGAAAACAAACAAGACTACTTGCATCATATCTAAATCCACCGCATGATACTAGACATGATAACAAGGTTGTCGGGACTTACGGAGGTCGACGGATCAATGATTCCTCTCGAAGAACTCGACGACACGACTAAGGACTCGAAGGTGGCACAGGGCCGGTTTGTATTGATATGGTTGTGAACAATTTTACAATGGCCGAGGGTTTATATTTATACCCTGGGCGAAAAACGAGTTCTAGAAGACTACGACTTCTACAAGGAAACTAGGAAAATACGAGTCCTATCCTTATTTTCCTCTTAGCGTCCTCCATCGCTATGTGTCTTCTCATGCAAGTCGGCTCCACTTGCCATATTTGCTTCCCGAATAAAATCACCGCCTTGCAAGATAACCGACCGCTCATGCACTTGCCAAAATCCCGAGAATTAACCGATCTTGGTCATCTACCGAATGCATCATACGACCATCTCTCGCACACTGGCCCACCTGTCATTCCCTTGTGTGTGCGAAAATCTGGTGTTAACACATGCCCCCTAATTTTGGGATAAATATTTGTTCCAAAATTCCTTTTTCCCGTATACATACGTGGAACCTCCGGAAGCATCCACCTTCGTAGAAATCTTGCATGTCATAATTACTTTACCTGCCAATTCATCTCCCGATGCACCTTTTGGGGTCCTTTTAAGTCTCTCTTCACTCTGTTTTGGCTTGCGCATTCCGAACTCCCCCGCTTCAATCTCAAAACCAAAAAACCCTTCTCCCTCCTGTCATCTTCCAATCTAATCTAGAAGATGTCTTCCGAAGCGAGCCGACATAGCTCCGAGCTTGGTACTTCCAGCACCTCTAAGAAGAGGTTGCTCTTTACTGCTTTTGTCTCGAAAATGAAGCAGCTGTTCTTATATTGTTGCTTCTGTTTAGGAGGATCGGCGATGACTTCCCCGAGGACTTGACTCAGAAGGTCAAAGACCTTCAATTTGATCTAGAGGGGAAGGATCGGGAGATTATCCGAATTTCTCGGGAGCGTGACGTCGCTCGGAATCGGGCCGCCGGTGAATATTTTCATCATCTCTTTTCTTGTTTTCCTCGTCTGCCTTTACTAACTCTTCTTCCTTTCAGCTCTGGCGGCCAAACTCCATGCTGACGTGACGGGTACGACGGCCCTGAAGCAGGTAAATGAGGTTAACCGAATCCTCCTCGACATCTCCAGGGCCGGCATGAGGAATGGCGCGGTGCTCGCCTTCAATGCCGTGCGGATCCACTCCGGCGCTGATTACCGCAGATTTGATGTCTGCGAGCGAGGGCTGGAATATAGGGTAGAACACTCTGTAGATGACATGAAGGAAGCCGGAACAGATCTGGCCGATTCTTTTGATCATACTCTCCCGATTAGGTGTAGGATGGGGTGGATGAACTGACCGTCCTCATTGTAATCTTGTATCTCCTTTCTTTGTAAATAAAAAGTCTTTCGGTTTGATCTCTAAAATCAGTCCATGATTGATTATTCGAAATCAGTGTGTGTTCCGCTTCGTGCATCAGCCATTGACTTTATTTTACTCTAGCGGCGATGTACATTACATTGGCTATTACTGATAATCATGCTGATCATCTCCGTCCCGTAAGTGACTGCTATAATTGATTACTTTAGATCCAAAGTTTTCAGCCTTCTCTTAATTTCTCGATCCATGACAACATCAGGATAGTATTCCTTAAGGGACTTTTCCGTTTTCATCTTTCTGTCCTCAGTGCCAATCGGTAATATGAGTTCCCAAACAATCAACCGAAATTGAACAACTCCTAGCAGAATCCTATCAGCCTCCCGATTCTGGAGTCACAACTTCTTCTAGTCATCAAAAATCTGGCCTGGCCCAATAACGGCTCATAAACTGTGAAAAACTCTACTCTGATGCTTGATTTCTAGTGTGCAAACCATGGTTCTATAAATATGACCCTACACAGGCTGTCACTCTTGACTCCAATCGAACAGTTTGACTCGCAAACTCTCCACTTCTCGGCTTTTAGCTCAAGCCAGAGAGAAAATCCTTCGCTTGTGTTCCCATCAATGGCAGGCAACGGCGACCACGGCAGGCATCCCATTGGAGACGAAGCAGGAGGAAGCCGAGCATCAACTCATCGGCGTTATGGGTAAAAAATTGATTTCTTGCCCCCTTGCGGTAGATTTTCTTGTTTATCTATTCCTGATTCACTGTCCACTTTCCCTTCAGGGTGAGGTCCTCCTCCAGCCAAGCTCGGTTTCCTTTTCCAGAAACGGTAACTCCAATAGCCTCTCTTAATCCTTTTCCTAGGCCATCAGATTCTGAGTTGGATGACTCACTTCAGCATACTTGTTTGGATGCTCTCCAGTACCACGAGGAGAGGGATAAGGTCCAGAAGGAGTTGGAAGACTTATCTAAGAAGTATGGCATCGAGGAAGCTGAATGGGTAGACCAGCAAAAGCAGCTCTGCAACGTTATCATAGGTTAATGAAACCCTCACTCGATTCCCTTCTCTTGATTGAGCTTGCTTTTGCCTGACACATCTTTCCCTCTTGTCAGCTCTTTCTGCAGAGAACGACCGTCTGAAAGCAGCAGCGAACAGAGTTGCCGATAAGGTGAATGCCCACGGGAACACAGCTGAGGCGCGTCTTGATGCTGCGGATGGCCACATAGATCAGGCCGTCATCGAAGGTGTGCATCTTGGTGTTTCCCTTGGGCTAGCGGCAATGAGTTCTTGGACCAAAGAGGACTATTCCTTTTTACCAATTGGCTTTGCAGGCGGAAACCCAGATGAAATCGAAGACATTGAAGTTTATGATGATCATGCCGCTGCTATTGCCGAAGTTACTGATCCGCAATCTGTTCTGAACAAATTATTCCAAGGGTAGTTTATACTAGGATAGATCTGCAAACGAATAAATGAAGTTTGTTTCTTCTCTGAATAATGTCCATTTGTACTTTCCGATCGCAACACCTCTTCAGAGAAACGTTTCCCGAACGCATGATGTCATCTTAACCGAATAGATCTTGTTCTGACATGTCATGTCACTCGGCATCTTATTTACTGTACTTCACCTTTCTCTTTTCCTGATAAACCTGCTATCTTGAAAAATGCCAGGGTCACCAGGATTATGAACATTTTTTGTGCTAAAGGCGATATAAATAATATCGGCTATATTCCAAATCATTAGAACACTTTTTCTGCTAAAGACGATGCTTCGCATCGGCTATCTCTGTATACAAATACTCTTGAATTTGCCTCACATACAATTACTACGCGTTCGGCTTTCAAGTAGTGCCGAAGCTTGGTTCATAAGCAACACATGCACAAACAAAATTTCTTCTGTTGTATTCTTCTAGCCGCACATGGTAGCGTTCCATAGCCTCCTTTCGATGAGTTGCTCGCCTTCTGCGAGCATCTTTTGCCTGATTCCTTCTTATTCTTTCTGCCTTCATACTCTCGGTTTCTCCGGGTCCTTTTGGGTCGTTATCGGAGATCATACTCAAGGTTTCATCATCTCGGAGGACATCTGGAGGAGTTGGAGGTCGTAGAGATGACTGATGTCCTGCCATGAAGACTTCACGAGTGTAGCCCTGGTTTGTTGATCCCGGTGTCACCGACTCCAAGGTAGAGGCACTGGAGTTTAGCTCTGTTGAGGTATCATGTTCCTCAAAGGGGAGCTGATGTCCGTGTTAGTATGGGAGAATCTGGTCGATTGTGCCAACCAACCTAGCCGGGGCTAGTTGTATTGGCCAATGGACAATGTTACCTTCTTCGGTTGAGCTGAAAACGAGTCCCTGCTGAGCTCCTGTCAGCGGAATCTGTTGAAGCTTTTTGAATTTTGATCCAATCAACTCTTGGAAGTTCCCAGCCAAATTTCGCAGTCCAAAGGGGATATGGGGCGTGGAATCCGAGTCCTTCCTGGATAGAGAGTTCATATCCGAGTAGGAGTCGGATGACTCTGCCTGGTTCCCAGATTCTTGCGATTCCTGGATTGTGAGGTTTGCTAGGTCTCGGGCGAGATGGTCTATTTTTGACATGGCTTGCGCTTTTGAGTCTGTTTGAAGTTGATGATGCAGCTTGCCTTGATCATCCGCGATGCATGTCCATGAACCAAAAATGAAAATTGATCCCGCCGAGAACATGTTGAAGTGGTTCGTCGAGCTCTTGATTGTTGAATTGCCGAGAGCCCCTACCTAGCGCGCCAGCTGTCAGTGTTTGTTAACCGGCAACTCGTCTTGAGGGATCTCAGAAGATTTGTTCGGTGGGGATCGGCGTTCGTAGAACCCGGCGAGTACGCAAGGACAACGATTTATACTGGTTCATGCCGCTTAATAGCGTAATACCTTACGTCCAGTGTGGCGTGTACCTTGTGTTAAGATTCAAGATTCAATGATAGGGGTCGACGCCCGCTTCCCCTTATATATCCGGGTGAAGCACGGCGTATACCGAGTCCTAGTCGGTTACAATAGAGGAGTCCTATTCTAATTATAAGACTTCCTTTAAGAACTCGACTAAGTTACAATGAGAGTCTTAATCCATGTACACTTCATATCAAGTCTTTGGATCTCCCGTGTCACCCAGGGTTAGTCGGAGTAATCATCTTCTGATGATATCTCTGACATCCTGGTCCGTCAGAACCTAAGAAGAGTAGAAGTGAAAGATGCCGCTATCAACGCCAAAGAAGACAAGCCGTCAAAGATGGAGAGGCTAATCACAAAGAAGAAGCTAGTGACACTATCCCAGAAAAGAAAGAAGAAGAGACACCTCAAGACAGTGAACAACAGGAAGTAAAGACTCAGACCAAGAAAGTATGGAATAAAAAGACATTGCCTAAAGAGGACCAATCAGAAAACAACTTTCCAAACGTCTGACACACCTTGGAAGGTCTGAACCAAGGGAATGTCTGGTTCGTCGGACCTAAATATCCGAACCTTCACCGAAAGGTAAAATTGGTAGTTATCTTCATATTTACTTTTCTGTATATTTCGCATATTTAATTCTTAGTCATTTACTGCATTATCATATTTAATTTCTGCATCATCCATAAGCATTTTAATTTCTGCATTGCATTAGAAAAGAAAATATAAATAATCATGTTGCATTATCACATTACATTTAAAAAGAAAAACTTTTTAAGCCCCATGTGAATAATTCAATTGTTTACTGTGGAGGCACAAAAAAAATGTTTCTTACTTTTTGCATCTGCATATAAAAAAATAGAAAATCCAAAAATATTAAACTCTTGTTGAATCATGCTTGCTTAAACATCTATGAGGCTCGACAAGACATATATGGTTTTACTACTAACGCTTAATCAATTCCACGAGCTTTGTTGTCTACTTAAGTTTAGCAGGAATCAATAAGAAGGCCAGATAACTTCATCCACTCTGGAGAGACGAAAACAAACAACTTTCCACTAAGGACCAGAGGAGTGAAGTGCATCGAGGCTACCAAGAGAACGAACACGCAAGCATCTAGCTTGGGGGAAAAGGCTCCCCCGTTATCATCTGAGGTAATATATATATATATTTTCAATTTTTATAAAAAACAGAAAATACCAAAAATATGTGAGCACATGAAGGCTCACTCTTAAAAACAAAAACCCCAAAAATATGTGAGCACATGAAGGCTCACCCTTAAAAAGAAAAAGAACAAAAATATTCAGGCACATGAAGGCTCGACACTATCTAAGGGATTAGCTTGGGGGAAACGCACCTCCGTTATCATCGCTATTAAGGTATGTCATTATTGCTATTATTATTACTACTACTATTACTATTATTATTATTATTAGCCTTTATATTTTATATAAATTTATTAGTCTTTATATCTTATATATTAGAGTGTGTGTTTAATATTAGAGTCAATAAAAAGAACAATGATGATCTAGAATAAAAGCTTGCCCTGAAATAATTGAGCTCTAGGATAATAAAATTAATTTGGATGGAAATGATGAATAGTTGCACTGTCATAATTCTTTTCATGTGCCTAGTGTTCAGTCTTGAATTTTCCCGAGTTTTGGATGAGATTGTTTTAACATGAAAATTTACTTTGAATCTGAGACTTGTGGGTTGCAAAAGTTTTGACCTAAGTCTAGGTGTTTGACTAGTATGATATGAAAAGGTTGAATTACTATTTATCTTGTTCCTAGTGATACTAGAGTTCTGGAGATTTATCCTTTAAAAACTTAAAATTGCTACATGATGAGATCCTCTATGATGAGTGTTTAAAATTCCTACCATAACCTGATATACATGCCTAATAGACTAGGAAGTCCACTCTTTATATTTACTGCTTGCATATGCATTGAGTATTATCAAATCGTGTTGACCCTTAGAGACTCGTCATACAGTTAAAATCAAGATCACGTACACACCACCCATATATGCTGCTCCTACACTGGAGTACACAATAACATGCCTTCCATTAGATCCACTAAAAAATGTATCACTTCTATCCTGGAAGTGAACAACCAAAAATATTCCCTTCATCCATATGACCTTTTTATGCCTTCATTGCCATTCATTAATGCTCCAGTTTATCATTGTTATCTCTTTAAACATTGTGCTGCAAAAAGATACATGGGCTATGCAAAAGTTATCTTAAAAAAAGAAAAAAAAGAGAAAAGAGAAAAGAAAAAAAATGGACAAGTGTCCGACAGTAGAATTAGGGGTATTTCGATACCCACCTGAAAAAAGAAGAGAAGAGAAAGAAAAAATATGATAGCCCATGTTGTCTCTAGCAAAAGTTATACAAGAGAGAAGTATCTACAAGGAGTAAAGTATCTACAAGGAGTATCTACACCCATCATCCATCATTATGTTTACATTATCATCACTGTGTTTTTCACCCTCACACTTGTTTACCACCACTGTTCCACCATACACATCCATTCCACATATAGGTCCACACACATGCACATCTTGATTTGATTGTATGCCAATTTTCTCCGGATCCATGCTTTGACTTTGAAATATATACTATGTAAGTATGTACAGGTTGTCTCCCACCTATGAACTCCACAAAAAGCTTATTAGTTATAGGGTGAGAGAAGGCACAACATTCACTGCCTTGTAGAGAATCCACAAATACCACAGATGAGAGACTTGAAAGGATCATATGAAGGAATCTCTGAGTTTTATTTTGAAAATCATACAAAACTCCAGAATAAAGGTAGATCGAAGAACTTGAGACATAGTATTTAACTTGATCGTTCTGCTTTTCAAATTGCTCAAGACCCAAGTGAAAGCTACAAGCACCACAGTTGAAGGTAAGAGGTAAGATTGAAAGTTGAAACGATTGATTCTAATTTGGAGGAAAATTTTTGTTTGAACACTTGTGTACTTTTGAGGCGTGAAAGCATAGTAGCAACTCTTGATCCATCATAATGTTTGCTAAGGGACTAGAAAAGGTTAAGCTTGGGGGAACTTGTTGACGGTAGATAACTCCTATTTTAAACCGTCAACTAACCTCATAAATGACCCGCAATGATCCAAAGAGTGTAGCTATAGGGTTTGATTCTAACGAGTTCCACGAGTTGTGTAGTTCTCACTTGTTTTGCAGGATACTCAATATTTCATCATAAGAAAGTATCTCAAGTGAAGAATCAGAGCACACCATTGTGACGAGCTTGTCGAGACGATCGCAACGGATATACCACTTGCCATATTTGGAGCCCCGAAGAGAGAGTCCTTGATGAATACGACCAGGAAGACTCTGGAACCCTCTAGAAGCCTTATCCATACAAAGATCAGGGGTGTAACAAACAAGATTCCAATAGCTACAGAATACCAGAATATCTAGGGACCAGACAGGAAGAAGACGACAAGGAATCCATCCACGCCACAACTCGTTGTGCAAACCAACCGAACAAGGACTCAAGACAAATAAGGAAGGTACTAAGAGACTCCCGATAGAAGGACGAGGCAGGCGGCGGCATGGGGAGGCCGGCTAGCTTCAACCTTAGGCCTACCGGCCTGGGCCCACATGGAAGCCACTCCTCCTTCGTGCGACGTGACCTAACCGACCTCTACTTTGTATCTCAACCGTTGTTCAAGGTCGGTTTGACCCGATGGCTGCGGTTCATCCCACCGGGCTATATAAGAAACCCCAGACCCCCCGGCATGTCATCAGATCATCATATCTCATAGCATAGATCAATCAATTAGATTAGAGGTAGCCTAGACAACCAGAAGCTCCACCATCCAAGGGCGTAGCCAGAATAGAATTAGAAGACTCGAGGAAGCTCGGATTCCGGATCTAGTCAAGAGGAGCTAGGTAATTAGCCTTGTCTTCTCTCTTGTATCAACATTGTTCTTCTAATTGTCTAATTGTGTTCTAGTTCATCTTCTAATCTCTCTAGTTCATCTCTGTGTTCTAATCTAGTTCTAATTATCTCTCTAGTTCATCTCTATGTTCTAATCTATTTCTAATTGTTCATCTAGTTCTTATTCATCTTATGTTCTTGTTCTAGTTGATACCTATCATGACTTGTTACTATTTTGTGTTCATAATTATAATGTTCATCGTCTACTTTGATTATATGTCTAGCATAGCTAGGGTATCTTTATGTTTATGCTCTTGTTCGTATAACGCTCATTCTATCGATCGCAGGGTGAGTGGTCAACATTGTGTAAGCATGGTGCTTATACGTTGTTTACCTGTGAATGCACACTATATTCCGGGCCAGCAAGTGGTAGATCACGAGGGTGACTCTTATAGCCTCGTTGAGTCCTTTGTAGTCCACTCCACGAATATAGGACTAGTAAGACCTGGTCACCCGGAGGTGATAGACTCTGGATCTGATCCTCCATGCGTGATGTCTCGTGCGTATAAATATAAGTTATTCTAACCATGATTGCTAAACATAATTGCACTAATTGACGTAGTCAATGACCTATAGTTAGAACCACATTAGGAAGTGAATCTGTCTCTTTCTAGTTTTGGCTACGATCCGACCTTGGGTGGGAATGCTCTGTTGGAACTCTTTTTATGGTTTACTCTGTTCTATTACATTTATCTTATTTATCATTTATGATTGATTCCTGTGTTGAGTATAGGTCTAGTGGAACTCTTATCATAATCATACATGTGTGTGTGTCATAGTTATAGATGTTTATCTCTGTTGACGCAAAATGTGGTTCGCGCCTCACACACAGCAAGCCAGAAAAAGAGTGGCTTCAATCGGGTGCCCGGACGGTTTGGAATCCGGAGATGTGCCAGTCGGTTTGACCTGAAAACCAACAAGGGATAAAACTGTGAGAATAAACTGGAACATGCTGGATAAGACTAGACAGTTCCATATGTACGGCTTCAAAGCCAATCACGACGACATACAGCTACAGAAGCTGTCTGTCAATGAGTTCAAAGATCATTCAGCTAACATTAAGAATAAGCATATATCAACAGCCGATTGCCGAATGTGCACGTAAGAGGACACTATTAAGATATAAAGAATCATAAACAGGTAACTTGTAAAATATAAATATATCCAGACAACACATGCATAGGTTAATCCAACTAGTCTGTCGCACATCTAGTTTTTCATAAACCCGTCGAGTATAAACTAAGTCTACACCACTCCTTATAATTAGATTAATCCACTGCATGATACAATCTAATGATAAGGAGCTAGAAGCATGCATATATCTGAACAGATCCACATAAACTCATTACTCGTGTGAGCTTAACCAAGCTCGGCAAACCAGCCGAGTTGGGGTCCATGAATAAGTAACAAACAAGCAAGCAAAGTTAAACTAATCTAAAACCTGCATCTGCCGCACGATACCTAGTTTTATCAAAGCCTAACCGTAATTGACATGCATGAACCCGCAACATGTAACAACCTAGATTGAAGGTTAATTCGGCCGTCATGATCTTGCAATTATTAAAACACAAGCAAACTTGTGGAACAAGGCCGAACAAAGATCAATCTAGATTGGGCAAAAGGGTGTTTGCAAAATTAAATAAACAATGCAACACATGATAACTTAATGAATCTATCAGATCTTGCCAAATCTAACAGAGCTGATAACTATCTCGCCTTTGCTAAACATATGAATAAACGCCTGCCGCACGGTATCTACCCATAAGCAAAGCATAAGCAAAGACCTCTTGATCGCTAACAAGGGTCCGCCGCACGACCATTGAAAACAAGCAAGACTACTTGCATCATATCTAAATCCACCGCATGATACTAGACATGATAACAAGGTTGCCGGGACTTACGGAGGTCGACGGATCGATGATTCCTCTCGAAGAACTCGACGACACGACTAAGGACTCGAAGATGGCACGGGGCCGGTTTGTATTGATATGGTTGTGAACAATTTTACAATAGCCAAGGGTTTATATTTATACCCTGGACGAAACATGAGTCCTAGACGATTACGATTTACACAACAAAATTTGGAAAGATACAGATCCTACTCTTATTCTTCTCGGTGTCCTTCAACGTCACATGTCTTCTTGCGCAAGCCGACTTTACTTGCCATATCCATTTCCCGAATGGAGCCGCCGCTTCGTAAAACAGCCGACCGCATAGACTCCAAAGGCTAACCATCCTTGGTTGCTCACCGAATTTTGAGAGCCAGCCGACCGTCCAATCATTTGCCGAATCTTTTCCCCACTGCTGGCTGGGTCCACTTGTCATAACCTCGTGCGTGCGAAAATCTGGTGTTAACACATGCCCCCTAATTTTGGGATAAATATTTATTCCAAAATTCCTTTTTCCTTATACACTGACGTGGAACCCCCGGAAGCATCCACCTTCACACGCCATAATTGTTGTACTTGCTGATTTATCTCCCCGATGCACCTCTTGGGATCCTTTAAAGTCTCTCTTCACTCTATTTTGGCTTGCGCATTTTGAACTCCCCTGTTCCAATTAGAAGATGTCTTTCGTAGCGAGTCGGTACAGCTCTGAGCTTGGTGCTTCTAGCACCTCTAAGAGGAGGTTGCTCTCTTCTTCTTCCTTTTCTTTGTCTCAAAATGAAGCAGTCGTTCTCATATTGTTGCCTCTGTTTAGGAGGACCAATGATGACGTCCCTGAGGACCTGACTCAGAAGGTCGTTGAGCTTCAATTTGATCTAGAAGGGAAAGATCGGGAGATTACCCGAATCTCTCGGGAGTGTGATGTCGCTTGGAATCGGGCCGCTGGTAAATATTTTTTAACACTTCCTTCCTTACTCTCCCTTTCTGCCTTTATTCACTCTTCCTCCTTTCAGTCCTAGCGGCCAAACTCCATGCCCTTGAAGCTGCTATCACCAAGCTTGCCATTACGGCTGATGTAGCGGGTACAACGCCCCTGAAATGGGTGAATGAGGTTAACCGAATCCTCCCCGTCATCTCCAGGGCCGGCTAAAAGGACCGTGATGCCTAAGAGGGGGGGGGGGGGGGTGAATTAGGCACCTAAAAACTTTTACTCTAACTAAGGCCTCTAATTACCACCTAGTCAAAACCTATGCAAGAATGTAAACCATCTATATGTGCAACTAAGGTTTTGCTAGGTGTGTTGCTATCTCTACCGCAAAAGAGTTTTGCAACCTATGATCCAAACCTATCAGCTAGCCTATCAACTAAGCTAGGAAAGGTAAAGCACACAACAAGGTAGCAAAGTAAATGCGGAAGCTAAAGAGTGAGTAGAGATGCAAACTCCCGTCGACGACTCCGGTATTTTTACCGAGGTATCGAGAAGCATGCAAGCTTCCCCCTAGTCCTCGTTGGAGCCCCTCGCAAGGAATCCCTCGCAAGGGCCAAGCTCCCGGTCGGGTAACTCCGTGGATAGCTCCGGTCCTTCCCCACGCGCAAGTGGGTCTCCGGTTAAGCCACTCGTGGCAAAGCCTCTCCCAGATGCTCCCCGCCGTCTCTACTATCAAACTTCCGGCCAAACCGCCGCGGGCCTTGTTCCCTTCGGTACACGGTGGCGGCCACACCACAAACACGGTTAGTGTGGTCTCGCAAGACTACAAGCCCCTCCGATGTACAACAATGGTGCGCGCAAGCACCGAGTAGAAAGAGGTATGCAAACCTCACTAAACACTAGGCCTAAACCTAGAGCAAGCGCATGAGCAGTGGTCTAACTAGCCTAAGCACTTCGCAAAGCACCTACACTAATCACCATGTGAAAACACTAAGCACTATGCATATGGAGGCACTAATATGGTGTAGCAACACCCTTGGTATGTTTCCTCACTCCTCCACACCTCATTTGGCCGGTTAGAGGTGGTATATATAGGCCCCCAATCAAATAGAGCCGTTGGGGGGGGGGGGGCTGAAATCAGCTTTCTGTAGAGAATCAGACGCTACAGTGTTGGCATCGGACGCGTCCTATGCTCATATGATGAGTAGCCGTTGGAAAACTAGCCGTTAGACCTGTTTTTCAGGGGCATCGGATGCTACAGTAATGCATCAGACGCTGGCATCGGACTCTACCATCACACTGTTCATTCTGGGCTGATTTTGGAGGTCATCGGACGCTGCATCGGACGCGCGTCCGTTGCTCTGCATCGGAGCGTCCGTTCTCTATTTTTAGAGAGACAGGCTTTCGTATTTTGGGCATAACTCTTAGCTCCGAACTCCGATTTTGATGATCTTGGACTTTTCAGAAAGCTAATGAAATTCTCTACAACTTTATGCTAGTGCCATGTCAGTTTGATCAACTCCAAAAATATGGGACAGTTCCAATTCAATCAGCTCTTGTCTCGGCTTGAGCGGGCATAACTCTTAGCTCCGAACTCCGATTTCGATGATCTTGGACTTTTCGGAAAGCTAATGAAATGCTCTACAGCTTTATGCTAATGCCATGTCAGTTTGAGCAAATCAAAAATCATGAGACAGTTCCAATTCAATCAGCTCTTGTCTCGGCTTGAGCGGCTCAACTTTGTTTGCGTCCGGGCCTCTGTTTCTTGTGTCTTGGACTTTGCTTGATCTTTGTAATTCTTCAATACATCTTGCAAGGTCTTGCTTGAGGTGTTGATCATTTGATCACCATATTGCCTTCGTCTAAGTCACATGTGCATCCTATTGGACTACAAAACAAACACTTGCAAACACATTAGTCCAATTTGGTTATGTTGATCATCAAACACCAAAATCCAAAGTTAAATGGGTCGAGGTCCATTTTCCTTACAATATCCCCCTTTTTGGTGATTGATGACAACACAACCAAAGCAAGAAAATAATAGATACATAATTTTAAAATGCAATCTACTTGCTAGGATGCAATGTAAAGGCAAGAACATATGATGCTAAAAGATACCAAAATGAAAAGCACTACTAAAACTTATCTTGTAATTGCCATTAGGTCCCTTTGTGATATTATGGATTTAAGTATCCTCCTAACTCCATAATCCACAACCTCCCTTTCTCGGATCATCCCAAAGTCATAACCACAAAAATTTTGAATTTTGGTTTGGGTTATTAATTTTAAGTTGAGCTTGCTTTTGGTCCTTCAAATTCTCCCCCTTTGGAATCAAACACCGAAAAGGAAGACATTAGTGGCACAAGGGAAGGTCAAATTTTGTGATCCTTTTTATATGGAGTGGAATTGATCACAAAATTTGACTCTCACATTATATAAACTAAACTCCCCCTAAGTGTATGCATACATATGGTGTATGGCAAAGCATATGCATAACTGACAAATTTATACACAAAGGAGTTTAAGCTATATAATGTATGGAGAAAGCATATAAGATAATCAAATTGAAATCAACATAATGATACCAGTTAGGAATACCACATGTAGATACCAATTGGATTATCGCCAAACACGATGCTTGTCTCCGGGACTCCATTTTCCTTGCAATGAGACTACTGCACATATGATAAACTTGAAAGTAGTGTTAGTCTCAAAGCTTCCAAATTGTAGAGTAAACTCCCCCTAAAAGTGTGCATACAAGTTGGAAATACTTGTAGAAGATATGCGCATTGACTTGTAAGGTCAAACTACCATTTTGCAAGTTGACATCACTAAAAATGTGACACCAATTGAAGATGGTAATCGGGGTAGTTCATCTACTATTTGGAATTTGGCACATATAAGATAAAACAAGTAAGAGAAGCTATGTGTCGTGCTCCTAAACAAATTAAACCATGTAGGTTTGCTCCAAAGATGAGAGTGATACCGAGCAAAACTACCATATGATAATCCTAGTGTATGCATGACAAAGGATTTAAATATGCAAATGCAAACCTAGGCAATAGAAGGAACTAGATGCTATAAGAAATTGCAAGAATTTAAATCTAGTTACCTAACATGGGAAGGGGAACTTGGGTCCATAGTAGCCACTAACATACTTGGCAATGACATGATCCAATGTGATGCATCCCATGATATGCACCCAACCTTTGCCAAGTCTCCAAATTCCCCGTAGTCCACTTGACTACTCACTTCCCTTTCGGGACCCAAACCTTTTTGGTGCTCTTCATGGTGGAGATAATATCCTTAGGCACCCAAATGTGTTTGGCCCCATTGTTGGCTTGCTTGTTCACCTTGATGGCCACCACCTTGTCATTCTTCTTCTTCAAAAGGTAAGGTGTGGAGGCCTTTTTGTTCACCTTGTTGGTGTAGGTGTTGGAGAGCTTGCTTGTTTGCTTTTTTTTTCTCTTTCTTCTTTTCTCCCCCATGCTTCACCTTGCACTCATAGGATTTGTGGCCTTCCTTGTGGCAAACAAAACAAACCTTGCTCCTCATCAAGCTTCTTCACTCCCTTGACGGTGTTATCTTGATGAGTTCGGGTTTGCTTTGTCTTGCCTTTTGCTTGAGTCAAGTCCTTGGTGAGGCGAGCCACTTCTTGCTTTAGTAGCTCATTCTCCATTGCAACTTTTTGTGTACATGTTTCTACAATGACATTCTCAACACAAGCTTGTTTGCACATGGGTGAGTCTAAATCAAGTAAATCAAAGCAAGAAGTAGAGGCATCCTTTTTAGGCATATCAAAGGTTGATTTTTCAATTTTAGGTGCCTCGGTGGGGTTTGCTCCGATGGTTTCAAGATTGACAACTTTTTTAGTTAGCTCATCACAATGTTTGCACATGATTTCCATTTTAGCAAGCAAAGTTTTGTAGGCATCTTGTGTGCTAGCTAACTTTGCTTTTAGTTTTTCATTTTTCTTAACAAGTTGCTCTTCATTACTTGTGCTATTACTTGTGTTTGCACTAGCCTCAAGTTTCTCAATTTTGTTAGATAGCTCAACATTCAAGTTTGAAAAGGTTTCATATTGATCAAGCATAGCATTATAAGCTTGTTGAGAACTATCTAATTTTTTTTTAAGGCATTTATTTTCTTTTGTTGGCTAGTGCAAGCCTTAGCATAGTTGATATTATCTTGCACAAGTTGATTGTAAGAAGGTAGCTCATCATCACTATCACTATCACTATCACTATCACTATCACTATCACTAGAGATAGAGTTTGTCGCGGAACCGTCCTAATTATAAGGACTCAAGTACCATCTTAGTCAATTATGTCTGACATCGACCCGCACTTGAAGCCATATAACCCCGGTAGTCCGGAAATCTCGAAGGATTTCAAACATCGTACAACATACAGGATCGCATCGTTCAAGTATTACATTCGAAAGGAGACGACACAGTTAAACGAAACCGAATTCAAACATCAGAGTGCGACATTAAAGCAGAGTTGTTACAATACTGAGTTTAAAAGTGCGGAAGCTTAAATAAGTTTTGAAACACGACCACCACACATGTGGTCCAAATAGAACATTGTTTTGATAACTTCAACTCGACACAACTCACTCCTCCTTTTTCAAGTAATGTGCCACTAGTAGTCTCAATCTAGCAAAAGAGAAGGGGAAGCTTTTGGACGACCCTGCCCTAGGCCTACTCCTCATCACCTTCCACCGGGTAGAGGCAGTGCTTACAATAGCCATAGTAAACCTGGCCATTTGCAACAAACGGGATAAACCCTGAGTACGGGAATGTACTCAGCTAGACTTACCCGTCCAACTGAAAATAAAGACACCAAGGATATGCAAGGCTTTTGGTGGAGCTGGGGTCTTTAGTTGCGAAAAGCTCAAAATTAAGATAAGGAGTATTAATAACATTGATGAGCTATCAGTTTTTAGACCTATCTCCTACTCTAGGTTTGCACCTGAACTATTACACATACTTGAGTCTAACAAGCAATAATATAACCATATCCAGTTGACTCATCCACATTTTAGTTGAACCTTTTTAAATATCACATGGAGTTGTATCGTGGTGAAGCTCGCCATAGTTTGCCACTAACCGGGGGAGACGGCGACTCGAATCGAATTCCAAACCAGCTGGTGAAAGACCTTTAATACCAACACATACTTTCCCCGTCGGGTCCATGCATTGGGTAACCGCTCGATGCTTGTTCGTGGTGGTAATCGTCGCGGTTCAAGCATGGACCACCCAATTGGAACCTGGCGATGGCCACACGCGGCAGATCGCATTTCCATACTAGAGGGCGTGACTCGGGTTGATTCCGGCCCGAACAGCGTCTAACCGGCTTTGGGGTCGATGATTACAGCACCGACATATCCCTAAGTAAAAGGACGCGTTCAAAAATGAACGAGGACCAACATCGATACAAACCTACACGATCCAACGGACGGACTGCACCAAGTTTCCAAACTTGTGCCTTGCCTTCCAGTTGACCGTATTTCATTACTACTCAGGTTCTTTTCCATGATAGCAAATATAGCCAACCGTGATCCGGTAAATACCCATCCGGGGTATTACGGAAACATCCTTAACTACTACTTTTATTAAGCAGGCTAAGCAATTCTACATTATAAACACTAACAGGATAACAAGGCAGGTATAATCAATAATCAAGGAATGATAATGCAGCAAGTAGGATTCAATCAACTTCTATACCTAATGCATCACAATATAAAATACTCAATTAAATAAATTGTAAATACTGGGAGACTTAGAATGCTCCGGGGCTTGCCTTGGGAAAAGACTGAGGCCTCGTGAGCAGGGCACTCAGGCAGGTTAGTTTCCAGCTCGGTGTCGACTTCCTCGGTCCTGGGCATTTCCGGGATTTCCTGCTCGTCGTTTGCTTCCGGCTCCTGGTTGGGCTCCGGGACTGTCGATCCTATTGAATGCGGTACATAATTAAATAATGCAAGGTGCAAGATGGTGGTATGAATAGTAACATTTCTTGCAAACCAACAAAACCAACTTGTTGAACCACGTTTGACATTGAGGAAAAGCACTTTAAATACCACATAAAACAAAACCAATATTTCCACTATTTCCTATTTAATTATTCAAAAGAACTCAGGTTTGAACTCAGAAAAATTGCAGAAGGTAATTCGCACTAACTGGACTTCACTGAACAATTTTCAGCCAGAAATAAGATACAGAACAGCAGATACAAAAATATGAAATACAATGCTCAAAAAAGTTCTTTGAACTAACTCCTCTGATGAAAAGTGTCAAACAGCCGGTTTCATATTTTTCCTAGCTTTACCTATTCATAAACACTCTACTGTAGAAAATTTACTGTCAAAGCATAAACACATAAACCTACACAAAATAAACAAATTTTACTTCAGATAAACCACTTGAACTACAACCCTGCTAAAAAAGGGTGACATGCTCATTTTCATATTTTTCCCAGATTCTACTCCACATTTCATATTTATCAAGAAAGTTCCATGAACAGAAACATTAGATTACTTCCTACATGAATTTCCAAAGAAAAACACAGAAAAGTACATTTGTACAGTAACTTCACATTTTTCCATACAACAACCTATGCTTAACATTTTTCTTAGCTTGAACATCACATACAGAGACTGAGCAAATTTTCCTATATTTTATTTTGACATATAAAACACCTTAACACTTATTCCAAGAAAACAGTCAAAGAGAACATTAAACCAAAACAGACAATTTTTCTACATCAATAGTGCCTCATCTATTTTTCACAGATGCATATCATGATAAGAAACCTACACAAATTTTTCCATGAATTAACTCAACCAGAAAACATATATAACCATTTATCTCAACAAAAACACATAAACTAAAATAAATAAAAACAGTAATAAAAACTTTCACCAAAAATACTTTCATATTTTTCCATGATAGATCTACTCATGAACAAGCTACCAAAACTGAAAGCACTTCATTTGGACTTTTAAATCGTGCTACACAAAAATAACAAGTCTTTCTGGAAATTAAAAACAAAAAGGAAAAACATTTGAATCTCCCGGCCCGGCTTCGTGAACTTGGTCCATGGACCGCGTGTGACTGACGCAGGGGACCCGCTGGTCAACGAGGCCCACCGGTCAGAGAGGGCGGAGCAGGGGTGACGGGTTGACCGCGGCTTGCTCGCCGACGGCGAGGTCGCCGGCGGTGGGACCGGGCTCATCGTGCTCCCCTTGACGAGACAGACCGAGTGGTGGTGGTGGTTTGGCTAGCGCATGGCCGGAGCTCGCCGGCGGCGAGCGGTGGCGGACGGCGGCGGCGGTGACGCGCGGCTACGCCGTTTCCGGCGGTCGCCGGCCAAATTAACAGGTGCTAAAGCTCGAGCGAACCCTAAGAAGCAAGGTTTGGGGGTTGGTTTGGCTGGAGGAGCTCCCATGGAGCTTGGTCACGTGCGCGGCCATGGCGGAACATGGCGGTGCTCGGTTGGGAAGGAGAGGGGTTTAGGGAGCGGTAGAGACCTCGTTGGAACGCGTTCTCACCTTGCCTTTGCTCGGTGAGGCTCGTCGAGGAAGAAGGGGGCTCGGCGAAGCTTTGGTTGGGGAAGAATGACTCCGAGCTCCGGGCGGTGCCGATGGCGACCACGGCGGCGCTCCTCGAGTTCCGGCGTTGGTGAGGCTCGGCGTGTGGCGCGGAGGTGCGCAACACGTGTGCGAGGTGAGGGTGGAGTGACGAATGGGAGGAATCGGATGGTGGCGCTAGGTTGAGGTCGGAACGGAGAGGGGAGGTGGCGGTGGTGAACAGCGGCGAACGGGGAGCGCTCGGCTTGCGTTCGAGTGCGGGAGAGAAAGGAGAGCTGGGGCGCGGCTCGTGCGAATGGTGAGTGAGAGGGAGAGGGGTGCGGTGCGCTCGGGTTTTGCTCGGTCGGCGGCGATGCGCGGTCGTGGCGGGGGCCACGGCGACGCGATGTTTTGCAGCGAGCGACGTGAGCGGCGAGGCGGCGCGACAGGCGAGGCGGAGCGGGAGTGGCCGGGGAGATTTGTGGCATGATCGCGGAGGCAAAGATCGGGCGAGGAGTGGGCGGGGGAGATTTGCGGCAAGGTTTGGCGGCCATGCGGCGGTCGGGGCCGGCGTACGACGCGGCCGTGTCAGGCTGACCGGCGCGTCGCGCGGCGCGCGCGCACGGGCGAGCGTGGGCGGGAGCGGGTGAGCGCGGGTTAGGCGCGGTGCGGGGCTAGGCCGAAAAGGCCGGCTGGGCCGAAAGTGGAGCGCGGGAGAAAAATCTTTTCCTTTTTCTTTTTCCGAAATTTTTTCAAACTTTGACCATTCAAAAACAGTTTCAAAAACTTCAAACTAGGCTTTGACCCAAAAATAATAGTTGCTCAAAATAATTTTCTCTACAACTTTCATATAAGGCACTTTTGCTGAAAAGCATTTTCTCAAACTCCACAAAATAAAGCCAAATCTTGAGCTATAAATCAGTTTGTTTTCAAACTTTTTAGTTCTCAAACCACTTCAAACTAGCTCAACGTGTCAATATAAAAAGTGTAGTACTCAACATTCTCCATTGTGTAAAATTATTTGCCAAGATAGAAATCCAGTTAAACAGTCAAATCCAAAAGAAACCTAAGATCTAATAAACAACAAAAAGGCAAAAGGCACTCTTATGCACATGAAATGATGCAATGCTTTGTTTATGCATTTTAATAGCTAAAAGCAGTTCCTAATGCAGTGCTTGACACCAGGGTGTCACAGCCCTTCCCCCCTTAAATAAATCTCGTCCCGAGATTTTGAGTTACGTACCATTTCTTAACAAAAGCGGGATAGTTTACACGCAAGTACTCTTTTGTTTCCCAAGTTGCATCATTGGGTCCGTGATTGCTCCAAAGAATCTTGTAAGTCTTCACTGTTCGGTTTCGAGTCTCTCGAGTCTTGGTATCCAATATCTCCTGAGGTTGTTCATAGTATTCCAGGTCTGATCTGATAACAACATCAGGGATCCGAACTTCCTCTTGTTCCGGAACTCGAAGACACTTCTTCAACTGGGATACATGAAACACGGGAAAGACTACGCTCATCTCTGGGGGTAACTGCACTCATCTCTGGGGGTAACTGCACTTGATAGGCTACTTCTCCCTTTTTGGCTATGATCTGGTATGGTCCCACATATCGAGGTGCTAACTTTTTCTTGATTCCAAAACGTTGGACCTTTCTCATGGGTGAGACCTTAAGGTAGACGTAATCTCCTACTTGAAATTCCAAGGGTCTCCTTCGTGTGTCAGCATAACTTTTCTGTCGTGACTGCGCTGCCTTGATATGCTGTTGTACAGTTTGCACGATTTCCTTGGCATCCTTTACATAATCTGACCCATAAAATCCTTGATCTCCTGATTCAACCCAATTTACCGGGGTTCTGCATCTTCATCCATATAAGACTTCAAAAGGTGCCATCTTTATACTTTCCTGATAGCTATTGTTATATGAGAACTCAGCGAGGGGTAACCACTTCTCCCATGACTCTCCGGAGGATAAAACACAAGCTCTGAGGATATCTTCCAAAATTTGATTCACTCTTTCTGTTTGTCCTGCGGTTTGAGGATGATAGGCGGAACTCCTTACCAACTTAGTTCCTAGCTCTTTGTGTATCTGCTCCCAAAAACACGCTATGAACTGGGGTCCTCTATCAGAAACAATCCTCTTAGGAACTCCATGTAGCCTCAAGATGTTATGAATGTACAAGTCAGCATACTGGTGTGGCCGATGGGTAGTCTTAACTGGTATGAAGTGAGCCACTTTGGATAACCGATCCATGACAACCCAGATAGAATCATTTCCTTTTTGAGTGGTTGGGAGACCTGTGATGAAATCCATACTTATCTCTTCCCATTTCCATTCTGGGATTGATAACGGTTGCAACAATCCGGCAGGTCTCAGGTGTATAGCCTTTATCCAACAGCAAGTATCGCACTTTGCGACGTAAGCTGCAACTTCCTTCTTCATCTTTGACCACCAATACCTGATCCTCAGATCGTGGTACATCTTACTGCTTCCTGGATGGATAGACAACTTTGAATTATGGGCTTCATTCAGAATTCTTTCTTTCAGCTCCGTGTCCTTAGGAACAACCATCCTTTGATTACACCACAGAATTCCCTGTTCATATGTTCTGAAGTTCAAAGAACTATTGGTTTCCAATCTCTTCTTGATCTGGCAGATTTCTTCATCGGTCTTTTATCCTTCGATGATGTCACTCCCAAGGGTGCACTGTATGGTGATATTGTTCAACATAACGGGGTGCATAAGGTTGAATCCATCTTCCAACAGTGGTTGTAGAGAGTTGCAATGAGTCTTGTGACTCAAGGCATCTGCTACAACATTCGCTTTTCCAGGGTGATAATGCACTTCTAGGTTGTAATCCTTAATCAACTCTAACCATCTCCTCTGCCTCATATTCAACTCTGGCTAGGTGAAGATATATTTTAAGCTCTTGTGATCGGTATACACATGACATAGGTTACCCATGAGATAATGCCTCCATATCTTGAGTGCATAAACTACAGCTGCCAATTCCAAATCATGAGTCGGGTAATTTTCTTCATGTGGTCGCAACTGGCGCGAAGCATACACTATAACTCTCCCATTTTGCATAAGTACACACCCAAGTCCAATCTTGGATGCGTCACAAAACACATCAAAAGGTTCCTCCAAATCTGGTTGTGCCAAAACTGGCGCCGAAGTCAACAAAGTTCGCAGAGTGCGAAAAGCTGCCTCACACTCTGGAGTCCATTCAAACTTTTTGTTTTTCTGAGTTAGACGAGTCATAGGTTTTGCGATCCTTGAGAAATCCGGAATGAACCGACGGTAGTATCCGGCTAATCCTAGAAAGCTGCGTACCTCATGTACGTTAGTGGGTGCTTGCCAATCCATAACTTCTTGTACCTTCGTGGGATCCACCGAAATTCCTTCCTCTGAAAGGACGTGTCCAAGAAAGGGTACCTTCTTTAACCAAAACTCACACTTGCTAAACTTAGCATACAACTTGTGCTCTCGAAGTCGAGCTAACACTACTCGTAGATGCTCAGCATGACCTTTCTCATTTTCAGAGTATACCAAAATGTCATCAATGAACACCACCACAAACTTATCCAACTCGGGCATGAAGACCGAATTCATCAGGTACATGAAATATGCCGGTGCATTGGTTAACCCGAAGGACATAACTAGATACTCATAGAGTCCATATTTGGTGGAGAAGGCTGTTTTTGGTATATCCTCTCTCCTGATCTTAATCTGATGGTACCCTGACCTCAAGTCGATCTTGGAGAACACTTTTGCCTTTGATAACTGATCAAACAAGACGTCGATTCGGGGTAAGGGATATTTATTCTTTATGGTTACTGCATTCAAAGGTCTGTAATCCACGCACATCCATAAAGTTTTATCCTTCTTTTTCACAAAGATGGCGGGACATCCCCAAGGTGACGAACTAGGATGTATCAAGCCTTTATCCAAAAGTTCTTGCAATTGAGTCTTAAGCTCTGCTAGCTCATTAGCTGGCATCTTATACGGCCTCTGAGAAATGGGTGCTGTTCCAGGGATTAACTCTATAGCAAACTCCACATCCCTATCTGGTGGTAGCCCTGGCAATTCATCAGGAAAGACATCTGGAAACTCACACACTACTGGGATCTCAGCTATCTGCTTGGCTGTGATATTGAACAACACTCCAATCTCATGGGGGTTTTGAGGTAACTTAAACCGGAAAGAATACTCATTCCGAGGGCTCACTAGGGAAACCACTCGTTCTGCGATATCCAAATTAACTTTTCAATGTTTCATCCATCCCATTCCCAAAATCACATCCAAACCTAATCCGGGAATCATAAGGAGATCCACGGATACCTTCTTATCCCCAAAAGTGATTTCCATCTCCTTAGCCAAGATACGGGCAGAAAGAACAGCCCCTGCTGAACTTATCTGATAACCCCTATCCAATTCTACCAACTTAGGGTTACTTCTCATAACAAAGTTCTCACTTATAAAAGAATGCGATGCTCCAGAATCAAATAACACAACTACAGGGTATTGATTAACAAGAAACGTACCGGCTGTAACATGCTCTCCTTCTGGCATTTCTTCAACATTGGTATAATGCACATGGCCTGTGCGAGGTGGAGGTTGGGTGTACTGCTTCTTCGGTCGAGGGCACTGACGTGAAAGATGCCCGGTCTGGCCGCAGTTGTAGCACGGTCCGATCACGTACGGGGTCTTGGCACCTCCTGAACCTCCTGCCTTTGCTTTGTTCTGCATCATGGGGGCGGTGTAGGGCTTCTGGAAACTCGGGCGGGAGCGGTTGTTTGTTATCTTTCTCTGCGGGGGACGGTACCTTGCTCCTGCAACCGGCGGGCGATACGGGGTGCGTGCTCCGAAAGGGGCCCTCTGTTGAGACGAACCTCCTTCGTTCGCACGGTGACGATTTTCTATCGCCAGCCTACTGTCATTCGCCTCTTGATTCAGACAGTCACTGACAAAGTCACTGAAGGTGGTGCGGTGACTGTTGCCCATCTTGGAAAGCATGGTGGCACTCATGCCACGCTTGAAACTTGCAATCTTCTTAGATTCCGTATTGACGAAATCTGGAGCATAGCGAGACAGGTTGTTGAAGCTGTGGAGATACTCCGACATAGACCTGGTTCCCTGAGACAGCCTCATGAACTCTGAAGTCTTCATTTCCATCAGACCACTGGGGATGTAGTGGTTGCGCATAGCAGTCGAGAACTGATCCCAAGTGACTCGTGCATTTGCAGGTAGGGATGCACGGTACTGGGCCCACCACAAACCTGCGGGTCCTTCCAACATGTGGGCGGCATACTCCGCCTTAAGCTCTTCCGTCAGGCGAAGCAGGCGGAACTTCTGGGTGATGGAGTTAAGCCACTCATCTGCCACAAGCGGTTCGATGGCTTCCTTGAACACAAGGGGACGAGTATCCAAGAAGTCACGGTAGGAGCTGTACTGGTTGGGCTCTGGGCCTTGGCGCTGTTGATGCTGCTGCGCAGTGTTGTTAGCGATGTTGCGGAGGGTGGCCTCCATGTGCCTCTGCATTTCTTCCATGTTCCTCTAACTTCCCAGAAACTGGCCGAAAAACGCTTCCGGCATCATTGGTGCCTGAGGGGGTGGTGGCAGATTCTCCTCCTGTCCAGACCCCTGTCCATGTTGGCTGCGAGTGTGTGCCGGCATCTGCATATCCCATTAATAAGCAGTCATTAGGTGATGTCACATTGATCATGAATAAATATTGCGCTGTACATAATTTAAAATTGAACACACGACCAAGTATAATTATTCATTTCCATACAACATCACAGAATAATTGCTCGAAATTAGACATGCAAACGACGAAATTTCCATAAAAAGGTGCCAGATCGAAGTCTGGACTTTGTCCAAAAGCCATACATACCACCTTACAACTTAAACATAAAACCAACTCATGTTCGGGTGTTACATCATCAGCGAGCATGCTCAAGCTATACAAAAGAAAACGACTCCTAACGAAACTAACGCTCAGGCGTCTCCAGCGGCGGATGCGGCGTCCTCCTCATCGGCGTCCATCATCGGCTCGTCGGCGTGGTCCTCATCGTCCGAAGAAGGCTCTGGGCCAAGCACTACCCCGTCCTGGGGCTCCTGGACCTCATCTACAGGGGCCTCGTCAGCTGCTGGGGCGGCGACCTCCTGTGCGGCATGATGCATCTGATGAACTGCTTCATGGAGCTGATTGATGTAGGCCTGTTGGTGATGTATCTGCTGTATCAGTTGATGGGTGCCTTCTCTGAGCTGATCCAGCGCTGTGCGGGCCTCGTCTCGCTGTAAGGATGCTGTTAGGTACATCTGCTCGGTGAGGGTCCTGGCGGTGGTCTCTGCACCTGCGGTGTCACGTGCATCGTCACGCTCGAGAGTAATCTGGTGAATCTTCTCCTGATGACGGGCTACCTCAGCATCAAACTCTTCCTGCAGCTTCCTCTTGCTCTGGTAGGTGGCGGTGAGGGTAAAGGATACACTCTCCAGGGTGCGCTCCAGACTCTCACACACACCCACCAAAGCTCCGGTGGCGCTCATCGCGGACGTCTCACAGTAGAACTTTTCTTCTGCACTTCCTGTCAGAACCGACTCCAAGGTCTGCTTCCAGCGCAATGGAAAAAGTGATCCACGAGGGAACACTCCTGCCATAGCACTAGCTAGGTCGGCAGGGAAGCAGGCGATGATATCCTTCAGCACTAGATAAGCTGCCCTGTTAGCTCCATCCTTGGCACAACTGCCTCTGGTGATCTCTGTCCATCCTGACCAGTGAGGCTTGGCAGGCAAAGCTTTGACCTTGATCTGCACCATGACCAACGAATCCTGCCCATAGATCTCCTTCTGCCAAGAGTACTTGGGCTCCTGTCCCTCCTCATAGCCCACGGCCTGCAGAATCCTCCATAGGATGGTCGGCAATCCGAAGTAGGTCAAAAACGTCTTCCGGGTCAGCTTGGTGGCCAAGCGGTGACGTGGAACTCCTCTTCCTCCGGTGGCCTTGCGAGCGGTCAGCTTAGTCCGGGCCATCTGTAGAAACAAAAGGGTTTCGAACTCTCATGAGACGGATATTAAGTTGGCAATTTTTATAGAAAAGAGACAACCTTTAATTAAGGGGAGGTAATGTAAATGCAAGAATATAAACATGATGCATGATCGTACTTACGTTCTCACTCACTAACATGACTCGTAAGTCCTAATGTTCTAGTCGGTGGCAAGAACGACCTCTCATGCGTAATCTACTCATTCTACTCGATCGCATAGTTAGTGTACGTGCAGAAGATTCATTTCAGCCCAAAGCAATCCCAATAATAAAACAACTGAGTATTGGCTTAATATGCGCAAAATACATAGAAGCCAACACTAAACACCATGCACCAATCCAGAAAACATACCCAAAACATTGATACCCTCGTATGTGTCTGCGTGGAGCTCGCACATACTTGGTATAAGAAATCTCACCTAGACCGACGATTGGACGGTCATTCTCTCATACCTCACAAAATTATTTTATGCATGTTTTCGCGATCGATGCATTCTCTTTTTCCCGAGAATGGACCAGCAAATAAAGATCCAGCATGAAGCAAAACCCTGAACCCTGTTAGCAGTTAAGCCACCGGATTCCTAGTATAGGCTTAAGGACGAGACTGGGCACACTTAGTATTTGAAATAATTTTGAAAATAGTTTTGAAATAACCATTTTAGTTCGAAAATAACTCCGGTCGGATGCAATAACTTGAACCATGCTTTGATACCAGCTATCGCGGAACCGTCCTGATTATAAGGACTCAAGTACCGTCTTAGTCAATTATGTCTGACATCGACCCGCACTTGAAGCCATATAACCCCGGTAGTCCAGAAATCTCGAAGGATTTCAAACATCGTACAACATACAGGATTGCATCGTTCAAGTATTACATTCGAAAGGAGACGACACAGTTAAACGAAACCGAATTCAAACATCAGAGTGCGACATTAAAGCAGAGTTGTTACAATACTGAGTTTAAAAGTGCGGAAGCTTAAGTAAGTTTTGAAACACGACCACCACACATGTGGTCCAAATAGAACATTGTTTTGATAACTTCAACTCGACACAACTCACTCCTCCTTTTTCAAGTAATGTGCCACTAGTAGTCTCAATCTAGCAAAAGAGAAGGGGAAGCTTTTGGACGACCCTGCCCTAGGCCTACTCCTCATCACCTTCCACCGGGTAGAGGCAGTGCTTACAATAGCCATAGTAAACCTGACCATCTGCAACAAATGGGATAAACCCTGAGTACGGGAATGTACTCAGCTTGACTTACCCGTCCAACTGAAAATAAAGACACCAAGGATATGCAAGGCTTTTGGTGGAGCTGGGGTCTTTAGTTGCGAAAAGCTCAAAATTAAGATAAGGAGTATTAATAACATTGATGAGCTATCAGTTTTTAGACCTATCTCTTACTCTAGGTTTGCACCAGAACTATTACACATACTTGAGTCTAACAAGCAATAATATAACCATATCCAGTTGACTCATCCACATTTTAGTTGAACCTTTTTTAACATCACATGGAGTTGTATCGTGGTGAAGCTCGCCATAGTTTCCCACTAACCGGGAGAGACGGCGACTCGAATCAAATTCCAAACCAGCTGGTGAAAGACCTTTAATACCAACCCATACTTTCCCCGTCGGGTCCATGCATTGGGTAACAGCTCGATGCTTGTTCGTGGTGGTAATCGTCGCGGTTCAAGCACGGACCGCCCAATTGGAACCTGACGATGGCCTCACGCGGCAGATCGCATTTCCATACTAGAGGGCGCGACTCGGGTTGATTCCGGCCCGAACAGCGTCTAACTGGCTTTGGGGTCGATGATTACAGCCCCGACATATCCCTAAGTAAAAGGGCGCGTTCAAAAATGAACGAGGGCCAACATCGATACAAACCTACACGATCCAACGGATGGACTGCCCCAAGTTTCCAAACTTGTGTCTTGCCTTCCAGTTGACCGTATTTCATTACTACTCAGGTTCTTTTCCACGATAGCAAATATAGCCAACCGTGATCCGGTAAATACCCATCCGGGGTATTACGGAAACATCCTTAACTACTACTTTTATTAAGCAGGCTAAGCAATTCTACATTATAAACACTAACAGGATAACAAGGCAGGTATAATCAATAATCAAGGAATGATAATGCAGCAAGTAGGATTCAATCAACTCCTATACCTAATGCATCATAATATAAAATACTCAATTAAATAAATTGTAAATACTAGGAGACTTAGAATGCTCCGGGGCTTGCCTTGGGAAAAGACTGAGGCCTCGTGAGCGGGGCACTCAGGCAGGTTAGTTTCTGGCTCGGTGTCGACTTCCTCGGTCCTGGGCAGTTCCGGGATTTCCTGCTCGTCGTTTGCTTCCGGCTCCTGGTTGGGCTCCGGGACTGTCGATCCTATTGAATGCGGTACATAATTAAATAATGCAAGGTGCAAGATGGTGGTATGAAAAGTAACATTTCTTGCAAACCAACAAAACCAACTTGTTGAACCACTTTTGACATTGAGGAAAAGCACTTTAAATACCACATAAAACAAAACCAATATTTCCACTATTTCCTATTTAATTATTCAAAAGAACTCAGGTTTGAACTGCAAGTGCATTTTTCTGAACTCAGAAAAATCCACAAAAATTCCAGAAGGTAATTAGCAATAACTGGACTTCACTGAACAATTTTTAGCAAGAAATAAGATACAGAACAGCAGATACAAAATATGAAATACAATGCTCAAAAAGGTGCTTTGAACTAACTCCTCTGATGAAAAGTGTCAAACAGCCGGTTTCATATTTTTCTTAGCTTTACCTATTCATAAACACTTTGCTGTAGAAAATTTACTGTCAACGCATAAACACATAAACCTAAACAAAATAAACAAATTTTACTCCAGATAAACCACTTGAACTACAACCCTGCTGGAAAAGGGTGACATGCTCATTTTCATATTTTTCCCAGATTCTACTCCACATTTCATTTTTATCAAGAAAGTTCCATGAACAGAAACATTAGATTACTTCCTACATGAATTTCCAAAGAAAAACATAGAAAAGTACATTTGTACAGTAACTTCACATTTTTCCATACAACAACCTATGCTTAATATTTTTCTTAGCTTGAACATCACATACAGAGACTGCACAAATTTTCCCATATTTTATTTTGACATATAAAACACCTTAACACTTATTCCAAGAAAACAGTCAAAGAGAACTTTAAACCAAAACAGACAATTTTTCTACATAAATAGTGCCTCATACATTTTTCACAGATGCATATCATGATAAGAAACCTACACAAATTTTGCCATGAATTAACTCAACCAGAAAACATATATAACCATTTATCTCAACAAAAACACATAAACTAAAATAAATAAAAACAATAATAAAAACTTTTGCCAAAAATACTTTCATATTTTTCCATGATATACCTACTCATAAACAAGCTACCAAAACTAAAAGCACTTCATTTGGACTTTTAAATCGTGCTACACAAAAATAACAAGCCTTTCTAGAAATTAAAAACAAAAAGAAAAAACATTTGAATCTCCTGGCCCGGCTTCGTGAACTTGGTCCATGGACCACGTGTGACTGACGCAGGGGACCCGCTGGTCAACGAGGACCACCGGTCAGAGAGGGCGGAGCAGGGGTGACGGGTTGACCGCGGCTTGCTCGCCGACGACGAGGTCGCCGGCGGTGGGACCGGGCTCATCGTGCTCCCCTTGACGAGACGAACCGAGTGGTGGTGGTGGTTTGGCAAGCGCATGGCCGGAGCTCACCGGCGGCGAGCGATGGCGGACGGCGGCAGCGGTGACGCGCGACTACGCCGTTTCCAGCGGTCGCCGGCCAAATTAACAGGTGCTAAAGCTCGAGCGAACCCTAAGAAACAAGGTTTGGGGGTTGGTTTGGCTGGAGGAGCTCCCATGGAGCTTGGTCACGTGCGCGGTCATGGCGGACCATGGCGGTGCTCGGTTGGGAAGGAGAGGGGTTTAGGGAGCGGTAGTGACCTCGTCGGAAGGCGTTCTCACCTTGCCTTTGCTCAGTGAGGCTCGTCGAGGAAGAAGGGGGCTCGGCGGAGCTTTGGTTGGGGAAGAACGACTCCGAGCTCCGGGCGGTGCCGATGGCGACCACGGCGGCGCTCCTCGAGTTCCGGCGTTGGTGAGGCTCGGCGTGTGGCGCGGAGGTGCGCAACACGTGTGCGAGGTGAGGGTGGAGTGACGAATGGGAGGAATCGGATGGTGGCGCTAGGTTGAGGTCGGAACGGAGAGGGGAGGTGGCGGTGGCGAACAGCGGCGAACGGGGAGCGCTCGGCTTGCGTTCGCGTGCGGGAGAGAAAGGAGAGTTGGGGCGCGGCTCGTGCCAATGGTGAGTGAGAGGGAGAGGGGTGCGGTGCACTCGGGTTTTGCTCGGCCGGCGGCGATGCGCGGTCGTGGCGGGGGCCACGCGGCGTGATGTTTTGCAGCGAGCGGCGCGACAGGCGAGGCGGAGCGGGAGTGGCCGGGGGAGATTTGTGGCGTGATCGCGGAGGCAAAGATCGGGCGAGAAGTGGGCGAGGGAGATTTGCGGCAGGGTTTGGCGGCCATGCGGCGGTCGGGGCCGGCGTACAGCGTGGCCGTGTCAGGCTGACCGGCGCGTCGCGCGGCGAGCGCGCGCGGGCGAGCGCGGGCGGGAGCGGGCGAGCGCGGTCCGGCGCGGTGCGGAGCTGGGCCGAAAGTGGAGCGCGGGAGAAAAATCTTTTCCTTTTTCTTTTTCTAAATTTTTTCAAACTTTGACCATTTAAAAACAGTTTCAAAAACTTCAAACTAGGCTTTGACCCAAAAATAAAAGTTGCTCAAAATAATTTTATCTACAACTTTCATATAAGGCACTTTTGCTGAAAAGCATTTTCTCAAACTCCACAAAATAAAGCCAAATCTTGAGCTATAAATCATTTTGTTTTCAGACTTTTTAGTTCTCAAACTAGCTCAACATGTCAATATAAAAAGTGTTGTACTCAACATTCTCCATTGTGTAAAATTATTTGCCAAGATAGAAATCCAGTTAAACAGTCAAATCCAAAAGAAACCTAAGATCCAATAAACAACAAAAAGGCAAAAGGCACTCTTATGCACATGAAATGATGCAATGCTTTGCTTATGTATTTTAATAGCTAAAAGCAGTTCCTAATGCAGTGCTTGACACCAGGGTGTCACAGAGTTTGTGTTACCTCGTGCCATAAGGCACACACATGAGGAGCTCGATGATGAGTGCTTGTGACCGCGCCTCTTGTGTTGGGCTTCATCATCAGTTGATGAGTCTTCCCATGTCTTGATGGTGGTGAGGGCCTTGGCCTTGCATCCCTTCTTTTTTCTTGTCCTTGGGTGTGGACTTTTGTTTTGGACAATTCTCCATAAAGTGCCCTTTCTTGCCACATCTATAGCATCCTTTTTTCTTTGCTCTCTTCTTTGATTGGTGAAGAGGCAATCTTCAATTGTGATGGGCACACCCTTGACATTGAGCTTGCGGATCATCCTCTTCACTCCTTTCATTAGCTTGATTGTTTCTTCTTCATCTAAGGAGGAGTTGGATGAGGTAGAGGCTCGATCATCACTTGATTCATCATTATCATCCTCTTCTTCTTCCTCATCTTCACTTGAGGAGCTTGAGCTTGAGCTTGTCTCAACTTGCTTCTTGCCCTTCATCTTCTTGTGCTCATCACATGTGAGAGCAATGCCTTTGCTTGATGAAGTGGCTTCTTCTTGACCCATCTTGCGTGACATCTCAAATGCCACCAATTTGCCAATGACAATGGCCGGACTCATAGTGCTCAGGTCTTCCATGTTGTGGAGGATGGTGATGATGGTTGCATACTTGTTCTTAGGAAGCACGGAGATGATCTTCCTCACAATATCCGTATCACCTAGCTTTGTAATTCCTATAGAATTGAGCTCATTGATAATTAGATTCAAACGAGAGTACATATCATGAACAAGCTCATTTTCATCCATTTTAAAGGAATCATAACATGACTTAGCTAGGTGATGTTTTGCTCTCTAACATTACTTGTACCATCATGGAGCTCATGGAGTTTTAGCCAAATTTCATGAGATGTTTGTAAAGTAAAAACTTGGTTAAACACATCCATGCTAAAAGATTCAAACAAGCAATTTTTAGCTCTAGCATTAAAATGAAGCTCTTTTTCATCACCCGTAGTAGGCTTCTCGGGATTCTTAAGGGGTTTCATCCTGTCGCGGGTGACTCTCCAAACACCTAGATCAACTGCTTCTAGGTAGCAAGCCATTCTAGCACTATAGTAGGGAAAGTTTGTGACGTCAAAGTGCGGAGGCCTAGAGGTATCCATCCCAACCACTCTCAATAGCGTCGGCTCAACGGCGGTGAAGCCAAGAGTCCAAAAATGAGCCAACCGGCTTTGATACCAATTGAAAGGACCGTGACGCCTAAACGGGGGGGAGGGGTGAATTACGCAACTAAAAACTTTTACTCTAACTAAGGCCTCTAATTACCACCTACTCAAAACCTATGCAAGAATGTAAACTATCTATATGTGCAACTAAGGTTTTGCTAGGTGTGTTGCTATCTCTACCGCAAAAGAGTTTTGCAACCTATGATCCAAACCTATCAACTAAGCTAGGAAAGGTAAAGCACACAACAAGGTAGCAAAGTAAATGCGGAAGCTAAAGAGTGAGGTAGAGATGCAAACTCTCGTCGACGACTCCGGTATTTTTACCGACGTATCGAGAAGCATGCAAGCTTCCCCCTAGTCCTCGTTGGATCCCCTCGCAAGGAATCCCTCGCAAGGGCCAAGCTCCTGGTCGGGTAACTCCGTGGATAGCTCCGGTCCTTCCCCACACGCAAGTGGGTCTCCGGTTAAGCCACTCGTGGCAAAGCCTCTCCCAGATGCTCCCCGTCGTCTCCACTATCAAGCTTCCGGCCGAAACGCTGCGGGCCTTGTTCCCTTCGGTACACGGTGGCGGCCACACCACAAACGCGGTTGGTGTGGTCTCGCAAGACTACAAGCCCCTCCGATGTACAACAATGGTGCGCGCAAGCACCGAATAGAAAGAGGTATGCAAACCTCACTAAACACTAGGCCTAAACCTAGAGCAAGCGCATGAGCGGTGGTCTAACTAGCCTAAGCACTTCGCAAAGCACCTACACTAATCACCATGTGAAAACACTAAGCACTATGCATATGGAGGCACTAATATGGTGTAGCAACACCCTTGGTATGTTTCCTCACTCCTCCACACCTCATTTGGCCGGTTAGAGGTGGTATATATAGGCCCCCAATCAAATAGAGCCATTGGGGGGCTGAAATCAGCTTTCTGTAGAGCATCGGACGCTACAGTGTCGGCATCAGACGCGTCCTATGCTCATGTGATGAGTAGCCGTTGGAAAACTAGTCGTTAGACCTGTTTTTCGGGGGCATCAGATGCTACAGTAATGCATCGGACTCTACCATCACACTGTTCATTCTGGGCTAATTTTGGAGGTCATCGGACGCTGCATCGGACGCGCGTCCGTTGCTCTACATCGGAGCGTCCGTTGCTCTATTTTTAGAGAGATAGGCTTTCGTATTTTGGGCATAACTCTTATTTCCGAACTCCGATTTCGATGATCTTGGACTTTTTGGAAAGCTAATGAAATTCTCTACAACTTTATGCTAGTGCCATGTCAGTTTGAGCAACTCCAAAAACATGAGACAGTTCCAATTCAATCAGCTCTTGTCTCGGCTTGAGCGAGCATAACTCTTAGCTACGAACTCCGATTTCGATGATCTTGAACTTTTCAGAAAGCTAATGAAATGCTCTACAACTTTATGCTAATGCCATGTCAGTTTGAGCAAATCAAAAATTATGAGACAGTTCCAATTCAATCAGCTCTTGTCTCGGCTTGAGCGACTGAACTTTGTTTGCTTCCGGGCCTCTGTTTCTTGTGTCTTGGACTTTGCTTGATCTTTGTAATTCTTCAATACATCTTGATAGGTCTTTCTTGAGGTGTTGATCATTTGATCACCATATTCCCTTCATCCAAGTCATATGTGCATCCTATTGCCGACTACCGCAGATTTGATGTCTGCGAGCGAGAACTAGAAGATAGAGTAGAACACTCTGTAGATGATATGAAGGAAGCCGGAACAGATCTGGCTGACTCCTTTGATCACTTTCTCCCGATCAGGCGCAGGATGGAGTGGACGAACTGATCTTCCACTGTAATTTGTCCCTCCTTCTGTAAATAAGAAGTTCCTTTTGTTCGTCCTTTTTGAAATCAATCTGCGATTGATCCTTCGAGATCAATGTGTGCTCTGTTTTGTGCATTAGTCATTGACTTCCATTTTTGCTTCAACAGCGACGCATATTACATCGGCTATCACTGATAAATCGCATCAGATACCTTTGCCTCGCGAACAACTGCTGTAATCGGCTATTTCAGATTTAAAATTCCAGTCTTTTTCTTAATTTTCCGATTCATGATGACATCAAGGTAGTTTTTTCCTCAAAGATTCTTCCCGCGTTCAGCTTTCCGTCCTCAGTGTCAATCGGTAATGTGAGTTCCCCATGAACCAAAAATGAACAACTCTTAGCTGAACCCTATTGGCTTCCCGATTTTGGAACCATGACCTTTCTAGGTCAGCAAAATCCAACCTGGCCCAACAACGGGCCATAAGCTATGAAAACTCTATTCCGATGCTTGGTCTTCCAGTGTGCAAACCATGGTTCTACAAATATGTCCTCACACAAGCCGTCACTCTTATCTCCAGTCAAACAGTTTGACTCGCAAAATATCCATTTCTCGGCTTCTAGCTCAAGCCAGAGAGAAAATCCTCTGCTTGTGTTTCTATTAATGGCAGGTAATGGTGACCACGGCAGGCATCCCGTTGGAGATGAAGCAGGAGGAAGTCGGGCACTAACTCACTGGCGCCATAGGTAAGAAATTAGTTTCTTGCCCCCTTGTGATAACCCTTCTTGCTTATCCGTCTCTGATTCGTCGTTCATCCTCTTTCCAGGATGGAGCCTTCCTCCAAACAAGCTCGGGTTCCTCTTCTAGAAACGGTAGCTTCAAAAACTTCTCTCAATCTTTCCCCTAAGCCTTCAGATTCTGAATTTGATGGTTTACTCCATCAAACCCGCTTGGATGCCCTTCGGTACTGCGAGGAAAGGGATAAGGCCCAGAAGGAACTGGAAGATGCATCTAAGAAGCATGGCATTGAGGAAGCCGAATGGGCAGATCAACGGAAACAGCTCTGCGGCATTATCACAGGTTAGCAGAGTTTTTGGTCCTCTTCTCCTGTTTGAGCTTGCCTTGCCTGATGCATCCCTTCTTCCTGCTAGCCCTTTCTGCAGAGAATGACCGTCTGAGGGCGGCAGCGAACAGAGTTGCCGATAAGGTGAATGCCCATGGGAACTCAGCTGAGGCACGTCTTGATGCTACGGATGGCTGCATAGATCAGACCGTCATCCAAGGCGTGCACCTTGGTGTCTCTCTTGGGCTAGCAGCGATGAGCTCTTGGACCAATGATGATTACTCCTTTCTACCAGTCGGCTTTGCAAGCGGATGCCTAGACAAAATCGGGGGTATCAAAGTTTATGATGATCATGCCGCTGCTTTCGCCGAAGTCATCAATCCGCAGTCCGTTCTAATCAGATTGTTCCAGGAGTAGTTTGTACTAGGACGGGTCTGCAAACGAATAAACGAAGCTGTTTTTTCTCTAAATGATGTCTTATTTGCATTTCTCGATTATCTCAGTGACATCTCTGATTGCAACACTTCTTCAGAAAACACTTGCCGAACGCAGGACGTCATCTTAGCCGACTAGATCTCGTTTTGACATGTCATATCACTCGACATCTTATTTATTGCACTTCAGCTTTCTCTTCTCCCGATAAACTTGCTAACTTGAAAAATGCTAGGGCCACCAGGGTCATGAATATTCTTGTACTAAAGGCAATATAAACAATATCGGCTATATTTCAAATTCTTGGAATATATATATTTTTTCTGCTAAAGGCGATGCTTTGCATCGGTTGTCTTTGTATACAAACATTCTTGAATCCGCCTTACACACAATTACCACGCGTTCGGCTTTTAACAAGTAGTGCCGAAGCTTCAGCTTATAAGCAACTCATATATAAAAAAAATTTCTTTCACAGCCGAATACCCGTCTCAGGGTCTAACATTTTTCGGCTAAGGTAAGCCATCACTCATTTTTTCTCAAAATTTAATATAAGGGCCGATCCTACTGTAAGGCTACCGGTCATCACGTACAACTTGAAACAGTTACCAAGTTGTGGAACCGCCTTCATCAAAATCTTCAATTTCATCAAAAGCTGTTGTACATCACCTTGCGTGGACTCTTGATCTTCTTTTGGCAACAAAGAAGTAGGCAGAAATCTTTCATAAGGTTTATCTTCTTTTGGCAACAAAGAAGTAGGCAGAAATCTTTCATAAGGTTTATAATCTGGATCAAACTCGCATATATCGGTCTTGCTTCGGCTTTATCACCAACACTTTATTCCTTGTCAGCCGACATGAAACCCGGTTCTAATTCTCCCCTATTGCCACCAATTCAAAAATTACTCTGAGAGCCGATTGTTTGAATCGGATGTTGGTCCTTGTCGAAAACGTTCACAGGACCTGCTTCCCAAGCTCTTCCAGAGAAGCATTTGACACCATCATATTCCCAGTATATGGGCTCTGTATTAGCAACACTTACCGAATCATCAGCATGGACAATCTCGATGTCATCTCCAACCCACTGGATGAGAAATTGGTGCATAGTTGACGGTACACAACAGTTTGCATGTATCCAATCCCTTCCTAAGAGCAAACTGTATGCCCCCTTGCCATCGATAACGAAGAAAGTAGTAATCAAAGTCTTAGATCCGATCGTCAACTCAACATGAACTGCTCCTCCAGTATCAGAAGAATTACCAGCAAAGTCTCTCAACACCATGTCGGTCTTCAATAGTTCCTCACTTGTCATCTGAAGCTTTCTGAAGGTGGTATATGGCAAGATATTTATAGCAGCTCCTCCATCAATAAACATTTTGGTTAGTGGCTTGCCATTAACATACCCCCTCATATAAAGTGGTTTCAAGTGTCGATGCTTAGTTGGTTTATCAAACACCGCCCGTTGAGCCAAAACAAGATGAGCTAACAGATCTTGGAATTCATCTTCGTCGAAATCTGAATACACTTCCTCTCGGATATCTTGATCTGCATGGGCTATGAATTCAGATGGAAGAAAGAACGCCATGCATGCATCAGCCGAACGATCACCTTCATTCGACTTCTCTTTAGGATGCCAAATTTGTTTCGTCCTGGCGCTTGCTTGCGCTAACTCTCTGTTCCTTAAGCGCTGCACTCTTCTTTTCTGGCTCTTTCTCAATCCTGGTGGACACCACTGTCCCTTTTGCCACACATACTCGCGGTATTCTTCTTCTCCAGTGCGAGCCCAATTTCGATCGGCAAATCTTCTTCCTTGCCGATTCTCAGAACTGTTTATTTTTAAGCACCGATCGTCCTCAGGGATTCGTGCCCCAAGTCTTTCATGGACCGAACGGCGGTTGACTCGAGACTACCTATACTCAGAATATTGATCACTGCATTCAGGGCAGTTGTTCTTAGCAGGCAGCTGCAGGCCTTCATTCCAACAATACTTGAAAAATGAGCATTCCCAATGTGACTGCTCTTGTTCGTTCATATATTCTCGCTCCTCTCGGTATATTTCCTCTTCATACCTCTGTTGTTTCTCTAGGAACTTCTGTTCTTCATAAAACCTCTGCTTTTGGTACCGCGCTTGCTCCCGACGCCATTTATTCAACAGAATGCGTGTCGTGACCCTGGGCCTGGAAGTTTCACCCCTCTCAGTTCGGCTATTTTGGAAATGAACTTGTTGCCGAAATTCTTCATTTGTGATTTGTCGATCCGGGTCAACAGCACCAGCTTCTCTCGCCCTATCAGAGGTTAACACTTTTATCTTGTTTTTGCCCCTGGGGTCAGCTGCATTAACCATACTAACAGAGAAAGATACAGTGTTCAGCCCAAAAGGACTACCATCAACTTTCATCTTTCCATCAAACCTCAGATGTCCGTCTTGGATAGCTTTTTGGACCCGCACCCTGAACACTCGACAATCATTTATAGAGTGGGATCTGGTATTATGGAAACCACAATACTTCTTGTCCTTGACCCCTTCGGGGTGTAGCATAGGATGACCTTCCGGCAACTTGATGTGTCCTTCCTTCAATAAGTATTCAAATAATTTATCTGACTTGGAAACATCAAAGTCATAAGTACCTTTTTGCTACCTCAGCCATCGCTGGTTGACTTGAGTCGGTCTTTAGCCCAGACTATCTCGGCTGCAGCTACCTCATCTTCATCATCGTACTCTGTTGCTTCCTCTAAGAAAGCTTGATACATCTCGGCAGCCACATCACCTTTCTGGAACTGATTATTCCTTCTGAACCCTTGGGCTTGACTACTCATTATTGCCAACCGTTGTGATAACTGCCCGAGGTGGTCAAACTCCATGCCGAATAGCTTCTCCTTGATATTCGGCAACATGCCAGCTATGGCTATCCTCGGCAATTGATCATCTGGTAAATTCAAGGAATAGCAAAGGTTTTTAGTCTCCCTGAATCTGCGCAAATATTCTTGCGGTGTCTCGTTAGGTTTTATCCTCAGACTCATGAGATCGACCAACTTCTTCTCACTGGTGCCCGTAAAGAAAAATGCGTGGAACTTTTGTTCTAGCTCTGCCCATGTATTAATAGAACTTGCTGGCAGAGAAGTAAACCACGAGAATGCTGGTCCTGTCAATGACAACGGGAAGTAGCGGATCCTCCAAGCTTCATCCGCAAATGCCTCACCAAGTTGCATCAAGTAACGGATGATGTGTTCTATAGTGTTGGTGTCATCTTGGCCCAAAAACTTGGTAAAGTCAGTAGGAGGTTTTACCCTTGGAGGAGGTGCTACTCGGTTGTACCACTCTGGGTAAGGAGACTTGTAAGCGTATGACTAGTTCTTTGGCTTCAGGCCGAATTGATTTTGCATCATATCGGCCATCCTATGCATGATGAGATCGACACTCGAATCTGGAGGTGTTTATGTTTGATCTCCAAGACGTGCTCCTGCTGAACTTTTATAGCCTGGGTTTGGAAAAGCATTAATTGCATTATAATCAACGAACTCTTGATATCCATCTCCAAACATGTTCTTTTATATCCTGTTCATTGCCGGAGACACTCTGAAAGCAGATTGAGGGACATTCCCTGTTGTGCCGAACGTGAGCTGGCCATAAGTTGTGGGAGGTTGTTGTGTCTCATGCGGGATTATCCCACCTGCACTTGTACCAGCTCCGCCACCTTCGGCATTTTTCCTCTAAGGCTGAGGCACAGGGAACAACAGTGGCCCTTGCATCGGACCAGTGGCCTCTTCAAAGCGTTTATCCACTGCTGGGCCAAAAATACTAACCATGACGACACGAAAGGTATTCAAGAAAGCCGACTGATGATTGGTCATGGCCTCCGATACAGTTTTGTACACTATTTCAGTCATTTTCTGAATGTCTTCCTCATCAGTGCTGTCAGATTGGTGAGTAAGGAGAACCCTTGGGAACGGTTGTTTCTGGAAGATCTTGCCGCTCTTGTTCTTGGAGAAAGTCATCAAGCACTTGTGTTGAAACTCATCACAAGCTTGCTGTACGAAAAGCTTCGAGTCTGATGGCAACTCATCCATGGCCACTTCCAGAATTTGATCTTCGTTGATCTCAGGCATTTTGAAACAGAGATGTCCCACCGGGCATGCCAAAAAGTGTGTTGACGCAAAATGTGGTTCGCGCCTCACACACAGCAAGCCGGAAAAAGCATGGCTTCAATCGGGTGCCCGGACGGTTTGGAATCCGGAGACGTGCCAGTCTGTTTGACCTGAAAACCAACAAGGGATAAAACTGTGAGAATAAACTGGAACATGCTGGATAAGACTAGACAGTTCCATATGTACGGCTTCAAAACCAATCACGACGACATACAGCTACAGAAGCTGTCTGTCAACGAGTTCAAAGATCATTCGGCTAACATTAAGAATCAGCATATATCAACAGCCGATTGTCGAATGTGCACCTAAGAGGACACTATTAAGATATAAAGAATCATAAATAGGTAACTTGTAAAATATAAATATATCCAGATAACATATGCATAGGTTAATCCAACTAGTCTGTCGCACGTCTAGTTTTTCATAAACCCATCGAGTATAAACTAAGTCTACACAACTCCTTATAATTAGATTAATCCACCGCATGATACAATCTAATGATAAGGAGCTAGAAGCATGCATATATCTGAACAGATCCACGTAAACTCATTACTCATGTAAGCTTAACCAAGCTCGGCAAACTAGCCGAGTTGGGGTCCATGAATAAGGAACAAGCAAGCAAGCACAGTTAAACTAATCTAAAACCTGCATCTGTCGCACGATACCTAGTTTTATCAAAGCCTAACCGTAATTGACATGCATGAACCCACAACATGTAACAACCTAGATTGAAGGTTAATTCAGCCGTCATGATCTTGCAATTATTAAAACACAAGCAAACTTGTGGAACAAGGCCGAACAAAGACCAATCTAGATTGGGCAAAAGGGTGTTTGCAAAATTAAATAAACAATGCAACATGTGATAACTTAATGAATCTATCAGATCTTGCCAAATCTAACAGAGCCCATAACTATCTCGCCTTTGCTAAACACATGAATAAACGCCTGCCGCACAGTATCTACCCATAAGCAAAGCATAAGCAAAGACCTCTTGATCGCTAACAAGGGTCCGCCGCACGACCATTGAAAACAAGCAAGACTACTTGCATCATATCTAAATCCACCGCATGATACTAGACACGATAACAAGGTTGCCGGGACTTACGGAGGTCGACGGTTCAATGATTCCTCTCGAAGAACTCGACGACACGACTAAGGACTCGAAGATGGCACGGGGCTGGTTTGTATTAATATGGTTGTGAACAATTTTACAATAGCCAAGGGTTTACATTTATACCCTGGACGAAACATGAGTCCTAGACGATTACGATTTACACAACCAAATTTGGAAAGATACAGATCCTTCTCTTATTCTTCTCGGTGTCCTTCAACGTCACATGTCTTCTTGCGCAAGCCGACTTTACTTGCCATATCCATTTCCCGAATGGAGCCGCCGCTTCGTAAAACAGCCGACCGCATAGACTCCAAAGGCTAACCATCCTTGGTTGCTCACCGAATTTTGAGAGCCAGCCGACCGTCCAATCGTTTGCCGAATCTTTTGCCCACTGCTAGCTGGGTCCACTTGTCATAACCTCGTGCGAGCGAAAATCTGGTGTTAACAATCTCCTACTAGTTAACTCATGATATGGTTCCATTATAAATAATGATACCTTGGAAATTCACTCCTTGGTGAAATGCTACAACGGATGTATTTTATCTGTGCGCTTGCAGATAATCTCATTTAATATTTTATAAGGGCAAGATCATAAATACCATCCACGTCTCTAGTGTCGCTGCTAGTGGTGACAGCCTAGCGTTAAAGGTAATGTTGTTAGATTTTTCTACCTGCATTTCTAGCGCCGTTATCTGAAGTGATGCTAAGAGATGTCAACAGTGCCGTCGCCGCCTCGACAGTCCACCTCGTGAACTCCGCCACTAGTTTTGAGTCCCAAACTAGCAAACCGTTGAAAGGTCCAAATTGGCTAGAGGGGGGGAGGTGAATAGCAAAATTAAAAATCTACAAAACACTTAGGCAAACACTATTAGTATAACAAATGGAGAAGCTTTTTACGCTAGCTTAATAGTGTGTTGCAAGCCACCTATCCAACAATTCTACCTAATATTTCTATGTCACACAAACAACTAGAGCTAATATCTAATGCGGAATAAAGCTATCTAGCTCTTGCACAAGTATGATATACAAAATGTATATGAGACAAGTATGTGCAGTAGATAGACTAAGCAAGCTAATCACAACTAGCTACACAAGGTATATAACAAGAGATATACAACAAGTGATAGTATCTATACAAATGAAATAGCTCAAAGTAAATACACAAAGTAAATGAACTAGATAAAGATGATTTCACCGAGCCTTCGGGATCGCCTAGTAGAGAGCCAATCACCGGTGAAATCCACTCGCGATGCCAATCACCAAGAATGCGAATATGGAGACCAATCACCAAGATATGAAAGCAATTACAATAAGCACACGAGACACCAAGATTTATCCCGAGGTTCACGTGCTTGCCGGCACGCTACTCCCCGTTATGTCGACCAACACTAGGTGACCCGATGGCTAATTGGCACAAAGCCAAACTCACAAAAAGCACCATAAGAATCTACCACTAGTGAGGTAGCTCAATGACACGAGCAATCCACTAAGGATGCCTCTTGCCGCTCCGGCGAGGTGAGGCTCCAAAACCTCTCACAATCACGATCGGTGGTGGCCAAGAACAATCTCCTTCTCATGCCAACAACACCACAACGCCTCCAAGTCGTCTAGGCACCGGCAAATGCCAAGAGTAACAAGAAACTCAAAGCCGATGCGAAGGACTAGTGCCACTGTTGGTAGTTCTTAGCTACACCTAGGATAGGGTAACTAAAGTAGCTATCTACTAATGCCAAGCGGGGTTGTCAGTCCCGACACTAGTAGGAGCTAGCTAGCGAGAATGCAATCTACCAGGAGGAGATTCTGTAAGCGCACAGAACTATCATAGTAGCACTTCGCCTGGGAGTACCAGGTGTCAATTTATTTGATCCCAAGGGAAGGCTAGGGTGGTGTATGAGTCGAGTCAAGGAAGGGATGAGAGTCGAAGAAAAGAGAAAGGAGAAAAAGGGGAGAAAGGAAGAGGAGATGGAAGGCTAGAAAGAATATGCGGGTGGATAGGTAAGGATGAAATGGATGGCTAAGGTAAGTGTTAACACAAGATTTTCGCACACACGAGGATATTACAGGTGGGTCCAGCCAGCAGATAAGAGAAGGATTCGGCAAGCATTCGGACGGCTATTTGGTCCTTAAGACTTTCGGTGAATATTTGCGCGGTCGGCTATTTCGTGAAGCAGTAACCCCATTCGGAAAATGGATGATGCAGGTAGAGCCGGCTTGCACGAGAAGACACGTGACAATGGAAGACGCCGAGAGGATTAGGAATATGATTTATATCTTTCCTTGTTTTCTAAGTCATAATCATTTAGGATTCGTGTTTCATCCAGGGTATAAATATAAGCCCTCGACCATTGTAAAACTATTCACAACCATATCAATACAACTGGCCCCATGCCATCTTTGGAGTCCCTAAGTCGTGTCGTCGAGTTCTTCGAGAGGAATCATCGATCCGTCGACCTCCGTAAGTACCGGCAACCTTGCTATCATGTCTAGTATCATGCGGTGGATTTAGATATGATGCAAGTGGTCTCGTATGTTAAGCTTAGTATCGTGCGGCGGATTTAAGCTTGTGACGGGAAGTTTTTGCTTATGCCTTGTATCGTGCGGCGGATTAAGTCATGACTAAAAATAGTTATCGGCTCTGTTAGATTTGGCAGATCTAATAGATTCATTAAGTTATCATGTGTTATATGTTTTATTTATTTAATTCCTATAACACTCTTTGCCCAATCTAGATTGATCTTTGTTCAGCCTTGCTGCATGAGTTTATTTGTGCTTCGTTAATCATAAGATCATGATGGCCGAATTAACTTTCAATCCAGATTGTTATATGTTGTGGGTTCATGCATGTTGACCATGTTTAGGCTTTGATAGAGCTGGGTACCGTGCGACAGGTGCAGGTTTTAGATTAGTTTAATCATGCTTTGCTTGTATGTTCCTTCTTCATGGACCCCAGTTCGGCTAGCTCGCCGACTCTGGTTAAGCTTACATGAGTAATGAGTTTTTATAGATCTGTTCAGATATATGTATGCTTCTAGCTTCTTATAATTAGATCGTATCATGTGGTGGATTAATCTAATTATAAGGAGTGGTGTGGACTTATAGCAAGTGGTATCATGCTGTGGATTAGCTTTGCTTGAGTTTATACTTGACAGGTTCATGAAGGCTAAACGTGCGGCAGATTAGTTGGATTAGCCTATGCATATGTTATTTGAATAGATTTATATTTACAAATTACCCTTTTACCCTTCTGTTATTCATGTGTTCGGCATTCAACATGTTTATGAGCTCCATCTTTATACTTGCCGAATGACATTATAAACCTGTTTTGACAAACAGCTTTTATAGCTGTGTGCCGTCATGATTGGCTTTCAAAGCCGTACATATGGAACTGCCTGGTCTCACCCAGCATGTTCCAAGGTATTCTCATATTTTTTATCCCTTGTTGGTTTTCAGGTCAAACCGACTGGCACGCTTCCGGATTCGGAATACTCCGGGCACCCGATTGAAGCCAGCCTCGTTCGGCTTGCTGTGTGCCTGGCGCAGGGCGTCACGTTTTGCGTCAACACACTTTTTGGCATGCCCGGTGGGACCACTTCATTTCAAGATGTCTGAGATCAGCGAAGATCAAACCTTCGATGTGACCATGGACGAATTGCCGCCAGAATCAATGGATTTGGTGCAACGAGCTTGTGATGAATTCCAGCGCAGATGCTTGGAGACTTTCTCCAAGAATAAAAGTGGCAAGGTCTATCAGAAGCAGACGTTCCCGAAGGTTGTTCTTGATCACCAACCTGAGCTGCCCGACGGTGGTGAAGAAGAAGCTATCCAGAAGATGACTGAAATAATGCACAGGGTTGTATCAGGAGCCGTGACTAATCATCAGTCGGCTTTCTTAAACACTTTTCGTGCTATTATGGTCAATACTTTCGGTTCAAACGCAGATAAGTACTTTGAAGAAGCTGCTGGTCCGATGCAAGGACCATTGTTGTTTCAAGTACCTCAACGTCGGAGAGTTGCCGAGAACAGTGGAGCTGGCCCAAGCATAGGTGGAGTGGTTTCTCAGGAGACGCAACAACCTCCCCAGACCTATGGCCAGCTCACGTTCGGCACAACAGGGAATGTCCCACAATCTGCTTCTAGAGTGTCTCCTGTGGCGAACAGGATACAGAGAGATATGTTTGGAGATGGATATCGGGAGTTTATGGACTATAACTCGATTAATGCTCTTCCGAATTCGGGCTACAGGAGTTCAGCAGGACTACATACTGGGGGCAAGCACAAACAGCTCCTGATTCAAGTGTTGACCTCATCATGCACAGGATGGCTGACATGATGCAGAATCAGTTCGGCCTAAAGACAAAGAATCAGATATATGCTTACAAGTCTCCCTACCCAAAATGGTACAATCGGGTGGCACTTCCTCCAAGAGTAAAACCTCCTACTGATTTCACCAAGTTTTCGGGTCAGGATGATACCAGCACTATAGAGCACATCAGCCGATACTTGATGCAACTTGGGGAAGCATCTACAGATGAAGCTTGGAGGATTCGGTATTTCCCGCTGTCGTTGGCAGGACCAGCCTTCTCCTGGTTTGCTTCTCTGCCGGCAAATTCTATCAATACATGGGCAAAGTTAAAGCAGAAGTTCCACTCATACTTCTTTACGGGAACTAGTGAAAAGAAGTTGGTCGATCTTATGAGCTTGAAGATGAGACCCGGCGAAACGCTGCAAGAGTATCTGCGCCGATTCAGGGAAACAAAAAAATCTTTGCTATTCCTTGAATTTGCCGGATGACCAATTGCCGGGGATAGCTATAGCTGGCATGTTGCCGAGTATCAAAGAGAAACTATTCGGCATGGAGTTTGATGACCTCGGGCAGTTATCCCAAAGGCTGGCGACGATGAGCAATCAAGCTCAGGGATTCAGAAGGAATAATCAATTTCAGAAGGGTGATGTGGCTGCCGAAATGTATTAGGCTTTCCTGGAGGAAGCAGATGAATATGAAGACGAAAATGAAGTAGCTGGAGCCGAGATAACCTGGTCTAAAGAACCAACTCAAGTCAACCAGCGGTGGCTGAGGCAACAAAAAGGTACTTATGACTTTGATGTTTCCAAGTCAGATAAATTATTTGAGTACTTGCTGAAGGAAGGACGCATCAAGTTGCCGGAAGGTCATCCTATGCTGCTTCCTGAGGGTGTCAAAGACAAGAAGTATTGTGGTTTCCACAATACTAAATCCCACTCCATAAATGATTCCCGAGTGTTCAGAGTGCGGATTCAGAAGGCCATCCAAGACGGACACCTGAAGTTTGATGGAAAGATGAAAGTGGATGGCAGTCCTTTTGGATAGAATTCTGTGTCCTTCTCTGTCAGTATGATCAATGCAGCCGATTTTGGGAGTAAGAATAAAATGAAAGTTTTAACTTCTGGTAGAGCAAAGGAAGCTGGTGTTGCTGACCCTGATCGGCAGATTACAAATAAAGAGCTTCAGCAGAGGGTTCGGTTCCAGAATAGCCGAACTGAGACAGGTGGAACTTCCAGACCCAGGGTCACAACACGTATCTTGTTGAATAAATGGTGTCGGGAACAGGAACGGTACCAGAAGCAGAGGCTTTATGAAGAACGGAAGTTCCTGGAGAAACAGCGAAGGTACAAAGAAGAGATGTACCGGGAAGAATGAGAAGATACGAGGGAACAAGAACGGTCTCATTGGGAATGCTCGTTTTTCCAGTATTGTTGGAACGAAGGCTTGAAGCTGCCTGTTAAAGACAACTGCCCCGAGTGCAGTAATCAGTATTCCGAGTATAGGCAGTCTCGAGTCAACCGCCGATCTGTCCATGAAAGGCTTGGGACACGAGTCCCTGAAGACGATCGGCGCGTAAAAATAAATAGTTCCGGAGATCGGCAGGTAAGAGGATTTGCCGATCGAGATTGGGCTCATACTGAAGAAGAAGAGTACCGTAAGTACGTCTAGCAGAAGGGACAATGGTGTCCGCCAGGTTTAAGGAAAAGCCAGAAGAGGAGAGTGCAGCGCTTAAGGAACAAAGAGTTCGCACAAGCAGGCACCAGAGCAAAGCAAGTCTGGCGTCCTAAGGAAAGGCCGAGTGAAGGTAATCATTCGGCTGATACGTGCATGGCATTCTTTCTACCATCAGAGTTCATAGCCCCTGAGAATCAAGATGTCCAAGACGAGACATATTCAGACTTCGATGAAAGTGAATTTCAGGACTTGTTGGCTCATCTCATCTTGGCTCAAAGGGCAGTATTTGATAAGCCAATCAGGCACCGACACTTGAAGCCATTATACATGAGAGGGTATGTCAATGGCAAGCCATTAACCAAGATGTTCATCGATGGAGGAGCTGCCATAAATATCATGTCGTATACCACTTTTAGAAAACTTGGCATGGCAAGTGAAGATCTATTGAGGACCGACATGGTGTTGAGGGACTTTGCCGGCAATTCTTCTGATACTCGAGGTGCAGTCCGTGTCGAGTTAACAATTGGGACTAAAACTTTAATCACCACCTTCTTTGTCATTGATGGCAAGGGGGCATACAGTTTGCTATTAGGAAGAGATTGGATACATGCAAACTGCTGTGAGCCGTCAACTATGCATCAATTCCTTATCCAGTGGATTGGAGATGATATTGAGATCGTCCATGCTGATGATTCGGTGAGTATTGCTAATACAGAGCCCACCTACTGGGAGTATGAAGGTGTCGAGTGTTTCTCTGGAAGAGCTTGGGAAGCGGGTCTTGTGAACGTTTTCGACGAGGATCAACAGCCGATTCAAACGATCAGCTCTCAGAGCAATTTTTAATCCAACCGGTGGTAATGGAGAAGAATTGAGACCAAAGTTTCATATCGGCTGACAAGGAATAAAGTGTTGGTAATAAAGCCGAAGTTGGATCGATGTACACAAGTTTGGGTCTCGAGTGTGTTTTAAAGTTGGCGAACCTTTAAAGGATTCTATTTATTTCTTCATTGCCAAGAGCTCAAGGAGGATCAGAAGGAATTTATACAAGGTGACGTGCAACAGAAGATTCTGATGAGATTAAAGATATATGAGAGCACTTCCACAACTTGGTGATCGTTTCAAGTTGTACGTAACGGCCGATGGTCTTATAGTAGAATCGGCCCTTATTTTTTTTGAAGTTTGAAAGAAAAGATGAGTAGCAATTTGCCTTAGCCGAAAATGTTAAACCCCCGGAAAGGGTATTCGGCTGTGATGAATTTTTGATTTGTATGTACTGCTTGTCAGTTGAAGCTTCGGCACTAGTTGCTAAAAGCCGAACACATTGAAATTATGTAAATCAAGAGATGTTTTTATACAGCCGATGTAAGAGCATCGCCTTTAGCAGAAAAAATGTTTCGCATGTGTTAAGTTATGGCTGATATTTTATTTATATCGCCTTCAGTACAGATATTCATGACCTTGGTAATCCTAGCGTTTTTCAAGTTAGCAGGTTTATCGGGGAAGGATAAAGGTGGAGTGCAGTAAGTGCAATGCCGAGTGACATGACATGTTGAGAATGGGATTTGGTCAGCTAAGATGACGCCATACATTTGGCAAGCGTTCTTCTGAAGAAATGTTGCGAACGAGGAAAGTCATTGAAGAATTAAAAATAAACATTATTCAGAAAAGAGCAAGTTCATCTACTGCAAACTTCAATTACAGAGTCTGTCCTAAAGTACAAGCTACTCTTGAAATGGTCTATTCAAGCGAACTAAGAATCGGTGATTTCAACAAAGGACGATGGTGTAACCAACAGGAGCTTCGGAATCTTCGAAGTCGTCCGGAAGTGCATCTGCAGAGCCGATTGATAAAAGGGTAGTCTTCTTGAGTCAAGAACTCGTCACCACCAGTTTGAGGAAGACCCCGACATACGCACTTTGGATGATGGCCTGATCTATATGGTCATCCAAAGCATCAAAACATATACCTTCAATGATGGCCTGATCTATGCAACCATCAGTAGCATCAAGGCTAGCCTCCGTTGTGTTCTCATGGGCATCCATTTTGCCAACAACGTTGTTTGCTATTGATTTCAGACGGTCATTTTCTGCAGAAAGAACTGGCAAAAGAAGATGTGTTAGGCAAATACAAAACTCAATCAAAGGAAGAGTGTCTAGTGAGGATTTCATTAACCTATGGTAGCGTTGTGGATCTGTTTCCTCTGATATGTTTGTTCAGCTTCCTCGATGTCATATCTCTTGAGCAAGCCATCTGGGAAGAGAGCCTGAGCATGGTTGGATATAGGCCTTACCCTGAAGGGAAGGGAAACAGAGAGTTAAGAGTAGATGAGTAAGAAGAGCTACCACAAGGGGGCAAGAAATTGGTTTTTACCCATAACGCCAATAGGTTGATGTTTGATTTCCTCCTACTTCGTCCCCGTTGGGATGTCTGATGTGATTGCTGTTGCCTGCCATCATTGGAAACGCAGGCGAGAAAATTTTTTCTCTGGCTTGAGCTTAGAAGCTGAGAAGGGGAAAAAGTTTGCAAGACGAGCTATTTGGTTGAAGTCAAGAGGAATGGCCTGGCTAAGGTCAAATTTATAGAACCATGGCATGCACACTGGGAGACTAGGTAGGGTTTTTCACGGCTTGTGGGCCATTTTCGGGCCGGATCGAATCCTTGCCTAACCTAAGAAGTTCAAAGAGCCGATAGGATTCGGCTGAAAGTGTTTGCTATAAAAAATGCTCAAGTTCGACTAAAAGGCAATTGCGGTTGTAAGGTGTTCAGTTTTGGTTAGTTATTTGGAAGATTCAAGTCACCAGTCGACACTATTATTAACAACAGCCGATGAAATGTACATCGCTGCTAAAATGGGAAGAGAATCAATGATCGATGCATGGAACAGAGCACATATTGATCTCGAAGGATCAATCATAAGTTGATGGATGAATAAAAAAAACCTCTTATTTATAGGGAGAGAAACAAGTTACATTAGAAAGTCAGTTCGTCCATTCTATTCTGTCCCTAATCGGGAGATCAAAGTCAAAGGAATAGGCCAGATCTGTTCCAGCTTCTTTCATGTCATCAACAGAGTGTGCCACCCTGAATTCTAGTCCTCGCTCACAAACATCAAAATGATGGTAGTCAGCGCCAGAGTGGATCCGAACAGCGTTGAAGGCGAGCGCTGCACCGTAACCCATGCCAGCCCTGGAGATGTCGGGGAGAACCCGGTTGACCTCGTTCACCCGCCTCAGAGCCGTCGTGCCTGGCACGTTGGCTGTGACAGCAAGATCGGCAATGGCAGCTTCGAGGGAATGAAGCTTAGCCTCCAGAGCTAAGAGGAGGAAGGATCAATAAAATAGGGAAGAAGAATAGGGAAAGAACAGTGGAAGAATACTTACCAATGGCCTGTTCCCGAGCGGCATCACGCTCTCGAGAGATTCGGGTAATCTCCCGATTCCTCCTTTCTAGATCAAATTGAAGATCCGTGACCTTCTGAGTCAGGACCTCGGGAAAGACGTCATCGACCCTCCTAAACAAGAACGACAATGTGAGGGCGATTGCTTCATCTTCGAGCGAAAGCAATTAGAGGGTAACCTTCTCTTGGAGGTACTGGAAGCGCCGAGCTCGAGACTATGGCGGCTTGCCTGAGAAGACATCTTCTAGTTGATTTGGAGTAGCAAGAGAGAAGAGGGTTTTCTGGTTTGCGAACAAAGCAGGAGAGGTCGAGAAGCACAGGCCGAAATAAAGTGAAGGGGGGAGTTTAAAAGATCCCAAGTGCATCGGGAGACGAATCGGCAGGTACGGTAATTATGGCGAGTGAAGACAGATGCTTCTGGAGGTTCCACGTCAGTGCGGAAAGGAAGAGGAATTTTGGAATAAACATTTTATCCCAAAATTAGGGGGCATGTGTTAACACCAGATTTTCGCACACACGAGGATATTACAGGTGGGTCCAGCCAGCAGAGAAGAGAAGGATTCGGCAAGCATTCAGACGACTATTTGGTCGTTAAGACTTTCGATGAATATCTGCGCGGTCGGCTATTCCATGAAGCAGTAACCCCATTCGGAAAATGGATGATGCAGGTAGAGCCGGCTTGCACGAGAAGACACGTGACGATGGAAGACGCCGAGAGGATTAGGAATATGATTTATATCTTTCCTTGTTTTTTAAGTCGTAATCGTTTAGGATTCGTGTTTCATCCAGGGTATAAATATAAGGCCTCAACCATTGTAAAATTGTTCACAACCATATCAATACAACCGGCCCCGTGCCACCTTTCGAGTCCCTAAGTCATGTCGTCGAGTTCTTTGAGAGGAATCATCGATCCGTCGACCTCCGTAAGTACCGGCAACCTTGCTATCATGTCTAGTATCATGCGGTGGATTTAGATATGATGCAAGTAGTCTCGTATGTTAAGCTTAGTATCGTGCGGCGGATTTAAGCTTGTGACGGGAAGTTTTTGCTTATGCCTTGTATCGTGCGACGGATTAAGTCATGAGTAAAAATAGTTATCGGCTCTGTTAGATTTGGCAGATCTAATAGATTCATTAAGTTATCATGTGTTATATGTTTTATTTATTTAATTCCTATAACACTCTTTGCCCAATCTAGATTGATCTTTGTTCGGCCTTGCTGCATGAGTTTATTTGTGCTTCGTTAATCATAAGATCATGATGGCCGAATTAACTTTCAATCCAGATTGTTACATGTTGTGGGTTCATGCATGTTGACCATGTTTAGGCTTTGATAGAGCTGGGTACCGTGTGGCAGGTGCAGGTTTTAGATTAGTTTAATCATGCTTTGCTTGTATGTTCCTTCTTCATGGACCCCAGTTCGGCTAGCTCGCCGACTCTGGTTAAGCTTACATGAGTAATGAGTTTTTATAGATCTGTTCAGATATATGTATGCTTCTAGCTTCTTATAATTAGATCGTATCATGCGGTGGATTAATCTAATTATAAGGAGTGGTGTGGACTTATAGCAAGTGGTATCATGCGGTGGATTAGCTTTGCTTGAGTTTATACTTGACGGGTTCATGAAGGCTAAACATGCGGCAGATTAGTTGGATTAGCCTATGCATATGTTATTTGAATAGATTTATATTTACAAATTACCCTTTTACCCTTCTGTTATTCATGTGTTAGGCATTCAACATGTTTATGAGCTCCATCTTTATACTTGCCGAATGACATTATAAACCTGTTTCGACAAACAGCTTTTATAGCTGTGTGCCGTCATGATTGGCTTTCAAAGCCGTACATATGGAACTGCCTAGTCTCACCCAGCATGTTCCAAGGTATTCTCATATTTTTTATCCCTTGTTGGTTTTCAGGTCAAACCGACTGGCACGCTTCCGGATTCGGAATACTCCGGGCACCCGATTGAAGCCAGCCTCGTTCGGCTTGCTGTGTGCCTGGCGCAGGGCGTCACGTTTTGCGTCAACAGTAAGGTGGATGGACAGGTAGATAAGCGGTAACTAAAGGATAACTAACTAATTACTAACTACTAACTACTAACTACTAACTACTCCTAGATAACTACAAAGCAAGATAACTACGAAGCAAGATAGTTACGAAGCAAGGCAGGCAAAAGACAATAAAGCAACTAAGTTGAGTATAGATTTATTCCTATCTTGTCAAGTATCGAGGCGTACTAGCCTTTACCACTTACTTTGGTTGAACGCTAGCACAACGAGCCTTACTGTTAAACTGGGCCAACTACGTGGTGGAATTCAAGGCGCACTGGGCTGTCACCACCTGCTTGCTACCACAGCTATCCGGGGATCCAGCCATATCAGAAGGTAAGTCTATAACTAAGCACCACGCTTAATTATATTCTAACTATCTCTACCCTAGCTTTGAATAGAGACACCCTTGCGGACGTCAGAGCAAATACTTGACTTAATAAGATAAACACTAAACTAACTAAGCAACCTATTGGCAAAGATCAATCACTAAGCACACTAGAGATTAACTACTATGGCTAAGTGAATTGAACTATAGGATAGCTAGGCACTCAAGCAATCAATCAAGTATACCACTCAATACTGATAAGTAGAATAAAGTAATACTTGAAATGATGAGCTAGAATATAGTAAAGTGCTTGAGATACAAGAGCAAAACCTGAACTAGAGATGAGGGAAGACTCTTCCCAGCTCCAGAACCGATCACTCGCACGCCTCTACTCTTGAGCTAAGCCTTGAGTAGCGCTACCGCGAGGGCAAAGATGCCTTGCTCTACTAGCTACCTACTTGCCTAAGCTCTCTGAGCTCTCACTTGCTTGCTTCTACTTGCTTTGCTTCTCTTGTGTTCTGGTGGTACAAATGAAGTGGTGCCTCCAGGGGGGTATTTATAGTCTTGAGGAGTGAGGGGGGTACTTATAGGGGGCAGCCAACCGACCTAGGGTTAGGTCAGGTGGCGGGTGCCACCCCCTACTAGCGGCCGCCAGTCCCCTGGCCGTTGGATGCACCGGCTTTGATCCTACGGCCTCCAGGTGGTTGTCCAAGGCGGTTTGGAGGTCGGTTGCATGTCCTAGCAACCGCCATTCGGCCTTGATCCACGCCACTCCTCCCTGAGCCGTCCGATGCCACTGACCTAGTGACCAAGGGCCAAGATTTGGCCTTGGGGAGGTCACACGGATCGATGACGTGGCAGGGAGTGAAACTTGGGCCAACCCAAGTGGCGGGCGCCACATAGAGGTGGCGGGCGCCAACCCCCTTAGGCCCATTTAGGCCCTGCTGAGTGGGCTTGGCCTCTGGTGGGTCCATATGTCCAAATTTGGTTCAAATCCTGCATTCAAATAAAATTCTATGGACATGTGGAATTTGGTTAGTTTGAAACCTATTTGACTACATTTCATGCCTTTTTGGTGGATTTTAGGGTCAAATGTTGATGGTAAAACAGGTGTTTAAGGACCATCAACATGCTCCCCCAAGCTAACCTGTTGCTCGTCCTCGAGCAACAATGCGGTTTAAGCATTGAGCATGAAATGGATAGCATCTTAAGATGTCTGCAAGTGCATATTGTATAGTGAGAAATAACTTAGCATATATCATTAATCATAGCAATGTGGGGCTTATAGCATTTCACTTCAAACATGCGAGAGTGAAATAAAGCAGTAGATAGGAAACTTTTATCTTGCTTAGGTTTGACTAGGATTCTGTCTGGGGGTTTTTCAAGGTTTTCAAAAGATAACAACTTGCTTAAGTCCTCCAAGATTCACTCAATCACTCGATGGTGTCTACATCCTCACTTAGGCCAAAATGTAGCCTCTCCTATTTCTAAAGAATGATATGTGGAGTTATAGGAAGGCTAAGAACCATGAGCAAATTGCCTGATGTTTATTGCTAAGCTAGACACTCAGATCATAAGGAGCAGCAAATCATAAAAATTGATCAAGATGTGCATGTGTGGTTATGTGGAAGTGTATAGAGAGATATTTCGTAATCCTTCCTAGTTAATTTCTGGGGTCTAGAGCTAATGATAATTCTCTCTCTCTCTCTCTCTTCTTTTTTTTTGATGCATAGTGAGTAGACAAAAGATGTGTCCTCACATTTTCTTAGGACATAGTCCTCTCTTGAGCTACTTTGCTCACTTTTTTTTTCTCTCTTTTAGCTCGAGATTTCCTCAGACATCTATAGGAAAGGATTTTTGAAATGAAAAAGGGGAAGAGGGAGAAATGCTTATTCCCAGTGTAGGAATAGGCATAAGGCTAGCAATGGGATGTTTGGCAGGGTATTGCATATCTCCAGTGTAGAGAATAAGCAATTTATTTGGTGGTTGCAAACTTCCAAAGTGGAAAGTAGGCAAATTATGGTGGGTGTGCGTGAATCTTGATTCAAAAGATATGATAAGCTTCTCTACTAAGATCTATGAGGTCTAACAAAGCTCAACACAAACAAAGCTCTTTGTAGTTTTGACTAATGACTAACAAATATTAGGCTGGTGGTGGGATGAGATAAAATCTAGGAGGAACTTTTAGCAAGGTTTTCATAATTTTTAAAAGAAATCCTCCAGATTAGGTCCTAATTTCACCTTAGCAAGTTTAAAGAATTACTCCATTTCTTACTAACTTTACTCACTAAGCATGATTTCAGTTAAAGCATGTGCAACCCACAAAAGCTACAACTTAGATAAGACTAGTCATTCAAACCATAACAATAGCATTTGCATGACATATTTCAAATCTTATTTAGGTTTCAACTTGTTTAAGCAGATTTTATCAATTTTATTCATGGAGTGGTTATTTAGGCAAGCATGTGACATTCAAAAGATATAGAATTTAAGAACTGAATGTAAAGTGTAGGCTTGAGACATACCTTATCGGAGCGGGAGTCTCCCCAAGCTGGCTTCTTGCTTGGTGAAGGGTCTTCTTCTTTCTCGGTCGGAGCTCTTGTTCTCATTTTATTAAAAGGGAAACTATCTAATGTTGTGAAAAGGGAAACTACCCTATTATGATATTTTATTGTTCTAACTAAGTTAACATATACCTATGTATATAACTAATGATAACTGATTTTTTTTAGTTACATGCATGACATATGTTATTTATTCTAAAAAGGGAAAATTGAAGGGAAAAATTAAAAGTAAAACCATACCTTAGGTCCATGGAATTTCATCCTTATCCGGTGGGTCTTCTTCTTCCTTGGGCACTTTTTCTCTCAGTACTCCATCTGGTTCTTCTTCTTTTGGCACCTCTCCTTTGTTATGTGAGTTACACAACTCAGGAGGAAGTGGTTCTTTCTTTCTGCTCCACCTTGTTCTTGGGCGCCTCTTCTTGGTGCGAACGGGTTTTGCTACCTGCATGTTAGCGGCATATGCGGGACCACGGAAAAAGGAGAATATTTCCTTCCTCCCTCCTAATGTCATTTGCATTTTAGCACTTCCCACATATATGCAGGCATCAACAGTGTTCAAGAAGGGTCTACCTAAGATTAGAGGCACATCTTTCCTATTTCCCATATCTAGTATTATGAAATCAGCAGGAACATAGGAACCTCTAATATGAACAGGTAAATCATTAACTATTCCTTCTACATAGCAAGTGAACTGATCAGCTAGCACAACATAGGCAGATGTGGATGACATGGGTGGAAAGAATGAGTTTTTATAAAAATCTTTAGATAGAATGTTCACACTCGATCCTAAATCACACATGGCATTTTTAAAGACTTCACCAAAGATTGAGCATCTAATTATGGGACTACCAGGATCACCCTTTTTAACAGTCATGGTTTGATCTTCATAATAATTAAAATATTTTATTTCAACCATATTTGCAGTTTCCATGTCAGGTTTAGCAGGAATTTTGCCATTTTCAAAAGATGGTATGATAGCAGCAAGTTGAGCTAATTGGGTTTCTAAAATCTTATTAAAGCTAAGTTGATTTTTCAGAGCAGATGAGAAATCTTCCAATTTAGCATTTATATTCACAAGAATTTTATCATTCGCCATTAATCTGTCTTTCAAGAAATCAGTAGTTTTACCTTGTGAGTAAACTAAATTCTTCAAGAATGAGAAATTATTAGAATTATTAAAATTAGAGCGGGGGAATGAATTGTTACCTTGAAGGTTTGCAGGCTGATTCCATCCTTGATTCTGTTGACGGAAACCGTTATTGTTGTTGATGAAGTTCAAATCTTCATGTAGCTCGGGGCAGTGGTTCCCAGAATGTCCGATTTCTCCACAGACTTCACAAGTCATGTAGGATTCCAGAGATTGGACACTCTCTTGTTGGTTCATCTTCTCACAGCTGTCTAGCTTCTTTGCCAGCAGGTCCATCTTAGCCACGATCATGTCGGATTCCTTAAGGGAATGCATACCTCGCTTACGGGACTGTAGTCTCTTGTGATTCCATCCTTGGTTCGACACCATCTTCTCTATGAGAGCCCTAGCATCTGCAACATTCAGAGAAAAGAATGCACCACCGGCGGCGGCATCCAAATGGCTTCTAGAGAGAGGGGTTAGGCCATGGTAGAAGTTCTGGAACAATAGCCAGTCCTCCATACCTTGGTGCGGACAAGCAGTGACATACTCTTGCAACCTCTCCCAAGCCTCGGGAATAGATTCCTCGGCTTGTTGCGTAAAGCGGGAGATTTTGTTGCGAAGAGCATTCGTCTTGCCCATCGGAAGTAATTTAGCGAGAAAAGCATTGGAACACTTGTCTCATGTGTCTACAGCGTTGCGATCGGTATAGAACCATTGCTTCGCTTTTCCTATCAAAGAGAAAGGAAAGAGATGAAGACAGATGGCTTCTTGGGTTATCCCCTTAATGGTGAAGGTGCCGCAAATCTCTAAGAATTGTTGGAGGTGAGCATTGGCATCCTCATGAGCCTTGCCACAGAACGGGCTAGCTTGGACCATCGTGAACAGAGCCGGTTTCAACTCAAAATTGAGGTTGGCATCGATCATGTCTGGTCCTATCGCTACATTAGCGGCAGAAGGAGCAGAAAACTCACGAATGGTCTTATTGGCAATCGTGAAGATAGAACGAGATAAGAAAGAAAGAAGTTGAAGAAGATGAAGGAAAAAGATAAGAAGAACTAAGGAAAGAAAGAATGGGGTAAGATGGGATTCGCTAAGCGGGAGCTTAAGCGAAGATAAATTCGACACGGACTCAACCGACACACCGATTGCCTTCCCCGGCAACGGCGCCAGAAATGCTTGTTGGTAGTTCTTAGCTACACCTAGGATAGGGTAACTAAAGTAGCTATCTACTAATGCCAAGCGGGGTTGTCAGTCCCGACACTAGTAGGAGGTAGCTAGCGAGAATGCAATCTACCAGGAGAAGATTCTGCAAGCACACAGAACTATCGTAGTAGCACTTCGCCTGGGAGTACCAGGTGTCGATTTATTTGATCCCAAGGGAAGGCTAGGGTGGTGTATGAGTCGAGTCAAGGAAGGGATGAGAGTCGAAGAAAAGAGAAAGGAGAAAAAGGGGAGAAAGGAAGAGGAGATGGAAGGCTAGAAAGAATATGCGGGTGGATAGGTAAGGATGAAATGGATGGCTAAGGTAAGGTGGATGGATAGGTACATAAGGGGTAACAAAAGGATAAATAACTAATTACTAACTACTAACTACTAACTACTCCTAGATAACGACAAAGCAAGATAACTACGAAGCAAGATAGTTACGAAGCAAGGCAGGCAAAAGACAATAAAGCAACTAAGTTGAGTATAGATTTATTCCTATCTTGTCAAGTATCGAGGCGTACTAGCCTTTACCACTTACTTAGGTTGAACGCTAGCACAACGAGCCTTACTGTTAAACTGGGCCAACTACGTGGTGGAATTCAAGGCGCATAGGGCTGTCACCACCTGCTTGCTACCACAGCTATCCCGGGGTCCAGCCGTATCAGAAGGTAAGTCTATAACTAAGCACCACGCTTAATTATATTCTAACTATCTCTACCCTAGCTTTGAATAGAGACACCCTTGCGGACGTCAGAGCAAATACTTGACTTAATAAGATAAACACTAAACTAACTAAGCAACCTATTGGCAAAGATCAATCACTAAGCACACTAGAGATTAACTACTATGGCTAAGTGAATTGAACTGTAGGATAGCTAGGCACTCAAGCAATCAATCAAGTATACCACTCAATACTGATAAGTAGAATAAAGTAATACTCACTACTAGAGAACAGGCCTTTGGACGATTTGCAAAATCAGCATTAGCCACGGAAAAATTTGCGCCCGGGACTAGAAAGGCCTTTAGCCCCGGTTGGTAACACCAACTGGGGCTAAAGCTCCCCAGCCCAACGGCTCAATTGTTAGAGGGGCCTTTAGTCCCGGTTGGTGTTACCAACTGGGGCTAAAGACCAACCTTTAGCCCCGGGCCAGAAACACTAACCGGGACTAAAGGTTTTGCCCCGGTTGGTGTATGCAGCCGGGGCTAAATGTTGGCATCTTTAGCCCCGGTTGGTAACACCAACCGGGACTAAAAGGTTTTGTTCCGGTTGGTGTACCCAGCCGGGGCTAAATGCCAACATTTAGCCCCGGCTGGGAATAAGGACCGGGGCTAAATGTCCGTCGCTATATTTGATATGTTCTTCTACCTCCAGCCGTGCCCGAGCTCCGTCCTGTCTTTATTTTTCTTCATTCAGTCACTGCTTGCTTGCTTGCTTGTTTGCTCTCTTCTCCTCCGGTGATTTTTGTTTGTTAACACATCTCCGGCGATTGATTTATTTCATCACATCTAGACCGCCATCGACTCGTTGAAAGGTTACTAGCTTAAGTTATTCGTTTTTGTAGCTATTTTGAGTTCATTGAGTTGATTGTTCAAATTATTACTCTAAAAACAAAATATGACCGTTTAATTAGTTTATTTTAGTCTTTTAGAGAAATGTGACCGGTTTAGAAAAACAAAATATATAATACTTTAGTTTAGAAAATGTGACCGGTTTAATTAGTTTTTTTTGAAATAGAGATCATTTAAATCATTTGTTTACACAAAAATTAGAAATATATAATACTTTAGTTTAGAAAATGTGACAGTTTAATTAGTTTTTTTTTTAGGAATAGAGATCATTTAAATTATTTGTTTACAGAAATTAGAAATATATAATAATTTAGTTTACAAAATGTGACCGGTTTAATTAGTATATTTTATTATTTTGGAGAAATACAGATCAGTTAAATTAGTTGTTTACAGAAATTAGAAATATATAATACTTTAGTTTACAAAATGTGACCGGTTTAATTAGTATATTTTATTATTTTGGAGAAATAGAGATCAGTTAAATTAGTTGTTTACAGAAATTAGAAATATATAATAATTTAGTTTACAAAATGTGATCGGTTTAATTAGTATATTTTATTATTTTGGAGAAATAGAGATCAGTTAAATCATTTGTTTACAGAAATTAGAAATATATAATAATTTAGTTTACAAAATGTGACCGGTTTAATTAGTATATTTTATTATTTTGGAGAAATAGAGATAAGTTAAATTAGTTGTTTACAGAAATTAGAAATATATAATATTTTAGTTTACAAAATGCAGAAGGATGCCTGCTTGGTATGTTGTTTTCGAGGGCACCAAGCCAGGTATTTACACCAGCTGGGCCGAGTGCAGTCAGTATGTCCTCAAAATTAAGGGAGCTGTGCATAAAAAGTACAAGTCTTTTGAGGAAGCTTCTGCAGCTCTAGATGCTTTTAACTCAAGAATCAACTCAATTCCTACTGCACCTACCCCTACCTTACCTTCCTATCCGGTTGGAGTGGCAGACAGTACATCTTGTTGGACTGTGATGTGGGAAAAATGTGCAGGTGCTGTTAGTTGCTTTGGTTGTGGCCAAGTGGATTAGGCTGCACTGTTATCTTGATGTAATAATTAATTAGACAAGTTCAACTGCTACTACTTTTATGCCACCAGTGATTCTTACTAAATTTCATGTCAGTCATTTTATAATTTCATTTGTTTATAAGAATGAGAGATCGATATAATTATGTGATATGTCATATAATGCAGACGATGACACGTCACTGGATGTACAATGCCGATCGTCGCTCAAAAGAGTTCATTGATGGCGTGCATTATTTTTTAAGAGTGGCCGAGGCAAACAAGCGGAATGGTTTTATGTGCTGCCCATGTGCCCTTTGTAATAATTCGAAGGAATATTCTAGCTCAAGGAGTCTTCACTCACACTTGTTCAAGTCGGGTTTCATGCCAAACTATAGTTGTTGGACGAAGCATGGAGAAACTGGGGTTATGATGGAAGAAGGTGAAGAAGAACAATTGGACCCTGACGATGACATTATTGCTCAATACGGTGACTTTGGTGATACTGCAATGGAGGAAGGTGAAGAAGAGGCAAGTGCAGAAGACACAGTCGCTGAAGATGATGCTCTTGGTGATGTCATTCGTGATGCACAAAGAGATTGCAAAAGTGAAACGGAGAAGGCTAAGTTTGACTGTATGCTAGAGGATCACAGGAAATTACTATATCTGTCTGCTGCAGATGGACAGAAAAAGTTAGGTACAACACTTGAGTTGCTACAATGGAAGGCACAGAATGGTGTATCTGACAAGGCATTTGGACAATTATTGAAGATTATAAAACAAAAGATGCTTCCGAAGCCTAACGAATTACCCGGCACTACGTACGAAGCAAAACAAGTGGTCTGTCCTTTGGGTTTAGAAATCCAGAAGATACATGCATGTCCTAATGACTGCATCCTGTACCGTGGCAAGGAATACGAGAATTTGGATGAATGCCCTGTATGTAAAGCGTCACGATATAAGATCAGGCGAGATGACCCTGGTGATGTTGAGGGTGAAGAACGTCCCCGGAAGAAAATCCCTGCCAAGGTTATGTGGTACGCTCCTATAATACCACGCCTGAAACGTCTGTTCAGAAACAAGGACCATGCAAAGTTGGTGCGATGGCACAAAGAAGACCGTAAGGTAGACAACATGTTGAGACACCCTGCAGATGGGTCCCAGTGGAGAGCAATAGACAGAGAATTCCCAGAATTTGCAAAAGATGCTAGAAACTTAAGGTTTGGTTTAAGTACGGACGGGATGAATCCTTTTGGGGAACAGAGCAGTAGTCATAGCACGTGGCCTGTTACTCTATGTATGTACAACCTTCCTCCGTGGTTATGCTTGAAGCGGAAGTTCATTATGATGCCAGTGCTCATCCAAGGCCCGAGGCAGCCTGGCAACGATATCGATGTCTACCTGAGGCCATTAGTTGAGGAACTCCTACTTTTATGGAGTAAATCACGTGTACGTGTGTGGGATGATTATAAACAGGAACACTTTGACCTGCGAGCATTGTTGTTCGTAACAATCAATGATTGGCCTGCTCTAAGTAATCTTTCAGGACAGTCAAACAAGGGATATAATGCATGCACACATTGTTTTGATGACATGGATAGTGTATATTTGAAAAAATGTAGAAAGGTAGTGTATCTTGGGCATCGTCGATTTCTTTCGATGAATCACCAGGTTAGAAAGAAAGGCAAGCATTTTAAAGGTGAGACAGACCACCGGAGCAAGCCTCGCAACAGAACTGGGGAAGATGTACTTGAGATGACCAAGGATGTGAAAGTAGTCTTTGGAAAGGGGACGGGCAGTGAACCTGTTCCGAAAGACGCTACGGGACACGCACCCATGTGGAAGAAGAAGTCAATATTTTGGGAGCTACCCTATTGGCATGTACTAGAGGTCCGCCACGCGATCGACGTGATGCACCTGACAAAGAATCTTTGTGTCAACCTTCTAGGATTCATGGGTGTGTATGGGAAGTCTAAGGATACACTTGAAGCACGACAAGAGTTGCAGCGCATGAAAGAACGAGACAACCTACATCCAGAGAAGACAGATGATGGACGCCATTACTTAAGACCTGCTAGCTACACTCTTAGCAATGAAGAGAAGGAAATCATGTTTGAATGCCTAAACAGCATCAAGGTCCCATCTGGATTCTCCTCCAATATAAAGGGAATAATAAATATGCAAGAGAAGAAATTCCTAAACTTAAAGTCGCATGACTGCCACGTGCTTATGACGCAATTGCTTCCGGTTGCTTTAAGAGGAATTCTACCTCCACATGTACGTCTGGCCACTGTGAAGCTCTGTGCATTCCTCAATGCAATTTCTCAGAAGGCAATTAATCCACTAGAACTGGCTACTCTACAGAATGATGTGGTTCAATGTCTTGTGAGCTTTGAGTTGGTGTTTCCTCCATCCTTCTTTAATATCATGACACACCTCCTAGTTCACCTGGTCAAGGAGATTCATATTCTCGGTCCTGTGTTCCTACACAACATGTTCTCCTTTGAGAGGTTCATGGGAGTACTGAAAAAATATGTTCACCAACGTGCTCGGCCAGAAGGAAGCATCGCCAAGGGCTACGGGACAGAGGAGGTCATTGAGTTCTGTGTTGACTTCATTCCTGACCTTGACCCGATTGGTGTTCCTGAATCGCGGCACGAGGGGAGGCTATGTGGAAAGGGGACACTAGGGAAGAAAACATATATCGGTACGGGGAATGATTATTTCAATAAAGCGCACTACACAGTTCTTCAAAACTCAACCGTGGTGGATCCATATATCGATGTACACAAGGAGTTCCTACGATCCCAATTTCCAGAGAAGAATGAAGTTTGGATAACACGTGAGCACATGAATACTTTTAGCACTTGGTTGCGAAAGGAATGTCTGGGTAATAACAATATTGATGAGCAACTATATTTGTTGGCTAGGCAACCGTCATGGCACATCCTCACGTACAAAGGGTATGAGATCAATGGAAACACATTTTACACCATGGCCCAAGATCAAAGGAGCACGAACCAAAACAGTGGTGTTCGCGTAGATGCCACAGACCCATCTGGGAAGAGGCAAACATATTATGGCCGCATAGAGGAGATTTGGGAACTAGACTACGCACCTAATTTTAAAGTCCCTTTGTTTCGATGCCAATGGGTCAAGGCGACCGGAGCCGGAGTAACAGTTGACAAGGAGTATGGAATGACAACAGTGGATCTCAACAATATTGGATACAAAGGTGAACCATTCGTCCTTGCTGCTGATGTGACTCAAGTGTTCTACGTGAAAGACATGTCTACAAAACCCAAGAGAGGGAAAAATGATGATAAATCAACCAAAGAGCCCAAACGCCACATAGTTCTTTCAGGAAAAAGAAACATCGTGGGAATTGAGGACAAGTCAGACATGTCAGAAGATTATGAAAGGGATGACCGAATACCGCCCTTCAGTGTGACCAAAGACCCAAGCATCCTGCTAAATGCTGAGGAGACTCCATGGTTACGACATGATCATGACCAAGGAACATACGTGAAGAAAAAGATCACCAGTGTACCCGCTTGATATATATTACAGTTTTCGTGTAACTAATAATGATTATGCATAGTCATGGTTCGTTGATGTCAGTGTCCATGCCCCACAAGTGGTGTTAGATTGTTCTGATCATTATTTTAATTATTACATTTTTTTCTATGTCGAATGAGATAAAAGTTGGTGAATTTCACCTCCGACCCTCTGCGGTAACATTCTTCTTCCTAGGGCATACAAGACCCTGTGTAAAAGTTTGGCTCCATTCTGGATTATTTTGTTGGTAGGCCTAATTGACCCTATAATTATTGGGTGAGAGTGTGCGGTAATTCAATTAAATCGGAAAAAGAAGCAAACCATCTCCGAAAAAACACAAACTTGTTGGTTGCCTCACCCGTGCCACGTGACAACCTAAGAAAAATTTTGAGACCAATACGACACAGAAACGTATATGAACTACACAAATTTATCTTTAAAAATTAAATTGTAATTTAACAGTGAATTTCTCTATCGTGCATTTGGACAATAAAAGATAAACAACCCAAAATTTAACGTTCATATAATGCAAAAAATATTTTCCTATCGAGCACCAGTTGTTTCAGATATTTAAATTTAACATTATATTTTTGCATTAACAAAATATAAATTGTTATTTACATTTATATTTGTAATTATAAGAAAAGAAAAAAGAATTTATGTTACAAAATTTTCTACTATACAATAAGGTAAAAAGAAACACAACTGCTATTTTATTCCTAATATTGAATTTACTATGCAAGTACCAAGTATTACAACATATTAATATAGCCAAAACTTAATTCAAAACCCAAAACACAGAAAACGCAAAATAAAGGCGGGAGAAGACCCTTTAGTCCCGGGCCGTAGCACCACCCGGGACTAAAGGTACCTTAACCCAAAATAAAGGCGGGAGAAGACCCTTTAGTCCCGGGCCGTAGCACCACCCGGGACTAAAGGTACCTTTAGTCCCGAGCCGTAGAACCACCCGGGACTAAAGGACCCCCCTTTAGTCCTGGGTGGGATTATGCACCGGGGCTAAAGGTGTTTTAGTCCCGGGTGGTGCCACGGCCCGGGACTAAAGGTTCCCCGCGTATATAGGGCACAGGGCCCTCCTCCTTCCCCGCAGCGCCCTCGTGCTCCCTCGCCGTCGTCCACGCGCGGCGCCCTCGCCGGCCTCCCTCGCCGGCGAGATCGGCCTCCCTCGCTGTCGCCCGCATTCGGCCTCCCTCGGCCGGACCGGACCGTTCGCAGTCGTGCCGCCTCATCCTCGCCGTCGTACCGCCTCGTCCTCGCTCGCACCGCCGGTGAGGATGCCGCCGTGCGCCGTGTTTGAAGTGTGTGCAGTGTGTGAAGTGTGTGTGCAGTGTATGTGTGTGTGCAGTGTGTAAAGTGTTTGTGTGCACTGTTTGTAAGGAAAAAGAAAAATAAAAATCCATTTGAATAGAAAATAGAAAATAGCTTTTACCTAACAAAATATTATGTTTACACATGTAGATAAAATGAGATTGGCCGCGTTGACCGCGCCGTCCGCCGTCATCCTCACCGTGTGATCCTCACCCCAACGTGATCTTCGTCGTCGTCTGTTATCGTCCTCACCGCGACATCATCCTCGCCGTTGTCCGTCGTCGTCCTGATCTCATCAACGGTGCGTCCTTTGTGTTAGATGGAGGAGCAATAATCACTTAGATAATTTGGTCTTTAGATATGTAAACATTTATTTATATCGGTCGTGTATATGTTCATGAAATAATCACTTGGATATGTTTATGGAATAATCACTTGATATATTTATGGAATAATCATTTGGATATGTTTATGGAATAATCACTTGGATATATGTTTATGGAATAATCACTTGGATATGTTTATGGAATAATCACTTGGATATGACTTTTTGATAATGTCGGTAGTGTTATTTTTACGAATATAGTCTTTATGGATATATGTTATTTTTAATGTTGTAAAAACCTAGACCCGAAACCCCCTAAACCCAAACCCGAAACCCAAAACCTAAACCCTAAACCCTAAACCCGAACCCCGAAACCCGAAGACCGAAACCCCAAACCCGAAACCCTAAACCCGAAACCTAAACCCTAAACCCCAAACCCTAAACACTAAACACTAAACCCCAAACCCCAAACACTAAACCCCAAACACTAAACCCCAAACCCCAAACCCGAAACCCCTAACTCTAAACCCTAAACCCTAAACCCGAACCCCGAAACCCGAAGACCGAAACCCCAAACCCGAAACCCTAAACCCGAAACCTAAACCCTAAACCCCAAACCCTAAACACTAAACACTAAACCCCAAACCCAAAACCCCTAACACTAAACCCCAAACACTAAACCCTAAACACTAAACCCCAAACCCCTAACCCCTAACACTAAACCCTAAACCCAAAACCCTAAACCCTAAACCCCAAACCCCAAACCCGAAACCCCTAACCCTAAACACTAAACCCCAAACCCTAACCCTAACACTAAACCTCAAACCCAAAACCCCTAACACTAAACCCCAAACACTAAACCCTAACACAAACCCCTAACCCTAAACCCCAAACCCAAAACACTAAACCCTAAACCCCAAACCTCAAACCCTAAACCCTAAACCCGAACCCCGAAACCCGAAGACCGAAACCCCAAACACTAAACCCCAAACCCGAAACCCCTAACGTTAGTTGCAAAAATATGGTGTTTATTATCCTCCATGTCATTCGCAGAAATGGCCGACCCAGTTGACAACATGGAGGAGGAAATGTACGAATTAATCAACAGTGGCGCTAATCAAAATTTAGCAGGTGATGATAACAATAATCAAGAAGTAGATGACGGCAGTCAATACTTTGCTGATTATGAAGAAATAATGCAAGAAAATACTGGCGAGGTATATACCTACAATAATCTCTATGTGCACATGAAATTCTAAATTATTTATAAATGTATTTATAATCTACTGTTCCTACATATGTAAGCCCTCCGGATCGACAACGACTACCGGGAAGAGTAGGACCATACGAGGTCCGAAGAAGCCGTTGGAGGGCCGGTACATTATCTCAGAATTCAACGAGGAAACAGGCCAAGTACTTGGAGAACATGCACAGAGATTTGTTGCCCACTGTGGGTGCCTTGTAAGGGATAAGATCCCGATCAGTGCTCGTGAATGGAAGGAAAAGACAAGTGCTCCTGATATAAGTTTTGTCTCTGATCTTGATAAGGAACTGGTTTGGCAAGAGGTCCTTGCACATTTCACACTTGAAACAGAAGATATAAATTTGAAGGCCAGAGTTCGGGACTGGGCTATGAAGAAAATGGCAACACTATTCCAGGGCTGGAAGAAGAACTTATACAACAAATTTATCAAGAAGGACCAAACTCCGGATTTCAACACTAAGGCCTACGTCAAGTTGAGGCCATTTTGGGATGAGTTTGTAGAATTCAAGAAATCAGAAGAGAGTGAGGCACGGATCAGAAGGAACCAGCAGAATGCCCGACAAAAACAATACCACCATCACTTGGGATCAGGTGGCTATAAGAGTGCCATTCCTAAATGGGAAAGAATGGAACGAGAGTTGCAAGCCAAGGGCATTGAACCAGAATCGATAAACTGGCCTGAGCGCGCCAAGTATTGGTTTTTTGGTCATGGAGGAAGCCTGGACCAACAAACAGGAAGGGTACACTATGGCGAAAAACTCCAAAGAGCAGCAGAAAGATTTGCTTATGCTAGAGAAATGGCTGCCAGTGGCAGGTGGCAGCCGAACAGAGACAAGGACGAGCTGACATACGCCCTGGAGAATCTTGAACATGGTGGGAGAACCAGAGGCTATGGGGAGTTGTCATGGGTACATGCCTTCCCTCAGGACAAAGAGACCTATAGAAGCCGCGCGAGAAAGAAGGAGGAGGAGGCAGAGCGGATGCGCCGGTTAGAAGAAATGGTTATTCAGTCACAGGCCGCGGCTCTTGAAGCAGTTGAGCGAGAAAAAGCACTTGAAGGCAGAATGAACGAGGAAATAAAAAGGCAAGTGCAGTTAGCAATGCAAAGGCAATCTGCATCAGAGCCGGGAGTCAACATCAGCCCCCCTGAGCAAATGAAAAGCAGTTGCGCTTCCACAGAGGTCCCAGACGCAGCACTGCGCTTTCCTGTGGACGACATCACCGAGCCTCTCACGACATGTGAACTGCACATTCCACAGGGGAATACCACAGTCATGGTGGCTATAGGTGTTGTATCTCCTATCGATCCTACGAAGACACCAAGAAGTCATGGAGCAATAATACCTCCTGGATATGCTAGCGTCTCGGTGGACAGGGTGGTAAAAGGTTACGAGAATGTCGAACTTGACATTAAAGGAGGTGATGGCGAGAATACATTAGGAGAAGCGGAGAAAACATTCATATGTTGGCGCAAGCGCTATATCATAATTCCTGGCGCATCACCTCCTCCTCCTCATCAACCTATCCCTAGGTGTGTATGAAATTAGTGAATGAAACTTAATAGTATTGGTGAGCTAATAGTATAAATGGATACTCATACCATGTTGTTTTCGCAGCAGGACATCCCCCAACCTAAGTCCAATTCTACATTCACCACATGATCACAGTGTTGCGGACGATGATGATCAAGATCAAACACGACGGGATCCATCACCGCCACCGGCCCCATCTCCTCCACGACGGGATCCAACACCGCCACCGGCCCCATCTCCCCCACGGCGTGATCCAACGCCGCCACCGGCCCCATCTCCTCCACGACGAGATCCAACACCGCCACCGACCCAACCATCTCCTCCAAAGCGGGATCCGACACCGCCACCTGCCCCATCTCCACGGCGGGTTCCAACACCTCCACCGCCAACAAAGAAGAGGCCTGTCACACAAACAAAGGCGTCAGCCCCACCACCTCCGAAGAAGAAAGCACCTGTGAGAAAACCAGCTCCCAAGATGACAAAACTTGCATATGACATGACCGAGGAGGAGACTGACGCTGCAGTGCAAAAAGACTGTAACAAGTTCTTCGAAGCTGCCATTGCTAGTGGTCGAGCAAAGCGAAACCCGGAGAAGCCGTACCTTTTTGTTCGTCCTGAAAAACTAAGGCAAACTGTGGACGCTCACCAAAAAAAGGTACGTGTTGCCCGTAAGGCTTCGCCAAAATCAGACTATGATCGCACACTTAGCAAATCACTTGAGGAGGCCAAGAAGACAAAGAAGAGAGCAGGAAAGGGTGTCCCACAGCTCGGGGAACAAGAGAAGCAATCAGTGCCAGATCTAGTTGTTGATAATGAATACGGTACAAACATGGAAATCATAAAACGAGCATATGGAGACGTTGATCCTGCGCAACTGCTCGCATTTTTCGAGGAAACTGGTTTGAATGTGGAAAACATACTCGGAGAAGCAGGCATCAAAAGTGCTCCAGTAGTTGATAAATGGCAGAGGGCATATGTATATGGCCAAAGTCTATACAACCCAGCGGCCCTGAGGGATCTTGGTACACAGATGCACTTGCTAAATCAGTGGTACCTTACGGCGTGTGGCAGAAAAGCTGATGACTACATTTGCGTCAGAATTAGAGACCATGATTACTTCCGTGGTGATGACATCATATATGTTCAGTTTAATGAGTTATATCAGCTCTGCCACATGGACGCTCTCGACAAAGCTCTCGTCAGCTGCTTTTGCCTGTAAGTGATTGTTTCTTTTAATAATCTCACTTTAGCTTATGTATATGTATAAGTAATTATCCTCACACTGCTAGCAAGCGTTTGTAAACATGTGCAGAAACATGATGAGACAACTAAGGCGTAAAAATGACAAGGAGATTGGTTTCATCGATCCATATATCGTCTTCAAGCACCCAAGCAATACTCACTCGGATGCATGGAAAACTCAAACAGAGAGTAATTTGCGGAGGTTCTTGGGAAACCAAAGGGACAAAAGATATATACTATTCCCCTACAACTTTAGGTGAGTTTTGTTATCATATGCACATTTTATTATAGGTTGACATAAAGATATATATATGTGTTGACTATATAAACATAAATGCAGTTTTCACTGGATTCTAATGGTGATCGATCTCCACGAGAGTCGTTTGCTAATCTATGACTCTCTGAGAAAACCACAAGAAGATTACCAAGATATGATTAATATTATCCGAGGGTAATGTGATCTTTAAATATTGATTCCTGCTATAGCTCTTTAACTCTGCAATAGTTAATTAACGTTCCAATTATTGTGAAGGGTTTGGACTTGGTTTGTTCAGAAACATCGTCCGGATCTGAAAGCGCAACTTCCTGATCCTCTACTCCTAAATGTAAGTTGTAGAGTACCTCCCCGCCTCTTTACCTTAATTAGCATCACTCAGCAGACGCACGCTCAACCGAGAGTACTCTTTTTACATATTGTACAGTGGGTTCTACGGCAGTCACCGGGAAACAATTTATGTGGGTACTATGTTTGCGAGTTCCTGACGGTGTATGAAAAAAGAACTCCTTTACAGAGTCAGCAAGTACGTAACATGTAAATAAATTTATTTCATTTTTTGTTGCTATTACATAAATATTATGTATGTTAATACTTTCTTTTTCTTTTAATCCAAATTGAAGGAGACATGGTTGAAGAACCAGGTGATGGATAAGGTCCGCCTCAAAGCAATTCAAGAGACCATCGCGGGCTTCCTTAATGACCATGTCCTTAAGTCTGGCACCGAGTATTGGTTTAATAAAGACGAACCAATGAAGCCAAACCAAGATGAACACTTGTATGACCTCTAAGTTAGGAACGGTATTATATTTGTGTGTAAATATCAAGTTAAGGATGCATGATGGATAATGTTGTATATTTTATGTACATATGTGTGTATAGCTAGCTCTATAATATATATATATATATATGTATAATTTCATATTTCATTTGTGTGTAATTGTAAATTTTATGTGTTTATATATATTTATTAGCAGCGAAGAATAATACGTGTATTTGAAACTGGCCGAATATAATAGAATATATTAGCAGCGAAGAATACGTATTAGAAAACCTAATGTAATTGTAAAACCAGAAACAATAACCAATTGAAAAGAAAAGAAAAAGAAAAAAGCAGATGGATCTTTAGCCCCGGTTGGTAACACCAACCGGGACTAAAGAGGTCAGCCACTGTGGCCTGGCTGGAGGCCCCTTTAGTCCCGGTTGGTGTTACCAACCGGGGCTAAAGGTCCCTCCATTAGCCCCGGGCCATGGAACCGGGGCTAAAGGTCGGGGCTTTAGTCCCGATTCCTTAGCCCCGGCTCCATGTCCGGGGCTAAAGGCCAAAATGGCCCGGGGCAATAGGCCTGTTCTGTACTAGTGACTTGAAATGATGAACTAGAATATAGTAAAGTGCTTGAGATACAAGAGCAAAACCTGAACTAGAGATGAAGGAAGACTCTTCCCAGCTCCAGAACCGAACACTCGCACGCCTCTACTCTTGAGCTAAGCCTTGAGCAGCGCTACCGCGAGGGCAAAGATGCCTTGCTCTACTAGCTACCTACTTGCCTAAGCTCTCTGAGCTCTCACTTGCTTGCTTCTACTTGCTTTGCTTCTCTTGTGTTCTGGTGGTACAAATGAAGTGGTGCCTCCAGGGGGGTATTTATAGTCTTGAGGAGTGAGGGGGGTACTTATAGGGGGCAGCCAACCGACCTAGGGTTAGGTCAGGTGGCGGGCGCCACCCCCTACTAGCGGCCGCCAGTCCCCTGGCCGTTGAATGCACCGGCTTTGATCCTACGGCCTCCAGGTGGTTGTCCAAGGCGGTTTGGAGGTCGGTTGCATGTCCTAGCAACCGCCATTCGGCCTTAATCCACGCCACTCCTCCCTGAGCCGTTCGATGCCACTGACCTAGTGACCAAGGGCCAAGATTTGGCCTTGGGGAGGTCACACGGATCGATGACGTGGCAGGGAGTGAAACTTGGGCCAACCCAAGTGGCGGGCGCCACCTAGGGGTGGCGGGCGCCACCTAGGGGTGGCGGGCGCCACCCCCCTTAGGCCCATTTGGGCCCTGCTGAGTGGGCTTGGCCTCTGGTGGGTCGGATGTCCAAATTTGGTTCAAATCCTGCATTCAAATAAAATTCTATGGACATGTGGAATTTGGTTAGTTTGAAACCTATTTGACTACATTTCATGCCTTTTTGGTGGATTTTAGGGTCAAATGTTGATGGTAAAACAGGTGTTTAAGGACCATCAACAGCCACTAGATTAAACTCTTTCAAATCACGCACTAGATCACTCAATCTCACTCGGTTTGATCAAATCAACTTGGGAGATGAGTTGGGAGGCTTGCCAAAGCTCACTAGTATGCTTAGGAATCAGAAAGTGCAAGAGCGAAACCAAGTGAGCCGGCCAAGCCCCTTTAATAGGCCACTCAAGATGGCCTAGCCGTTGGGCCAGAATCGGGGGCATCGGACGCGCCGATGCTCAACCATCGAACGCTGCCCCAGCGTCCGATGCTCCAGATGGAGCCACGTGTCCCCCTGATATGATTTCAGCCCGTCAGATCCCAATGGTCATTTCACTTCGCGCCACGGTTAAGGTGACATCGGACGCGCCGATGCTAGGCATCGGACGCACCGATGCCACTGCTCGATTTAGCTCTTTTCTGTGCTACATCGGACGCTCCGGCACCTTCACATCGGACGCTCAAGCCCTGCGTCCGATGACCATGCAGAGAGGTTCCAGAAAGGTTCAAATCACATCGGATGCGTCCAATGGATTGGCATCGGACGCAGGCCAGCGTCCGATGCTTCCTGGAAGACAATCTCGCGCCACGTCACCTGCATTGGACTCTGCAACAGTGTTTCCTCAGCGTCTATTGCCAGTGTTCGATGCTCCTTCAACATTTGTCAGAAACTTGGGTTTACCATCGGACGCTCGGCCCAGCGTCCGATGCCACTCGGACCAGCGTCCGTTGCTTCTGAACACACTACTCTTCCAAAAAACGCTGAATCCTGCCTCGCTAGCTCGGCAGAAGGGAGAAGGACTATACACTAGTTTCTCCCACTTCTCCACATCTCCTTAACACCCCCTTATCCCAAAAAGTGCCAACACCACCAAGTGTACATCATTATATGCAAGTGTGTTAGCATTTTGCAAAGCATTTTCCAAGGGGTTTTGTTAGTCACTCACTAGGTCTATAGCATCAATATGTTGGAGAACTCCTAGTGGCACTTGAACATCGCATAAGTCGTGAATTATCTCCTCTTAATAGTACGACTATGGATCCTAAATGTGATCACACTCACTAAGTATCTTGATCACCAAAACAAAGAGCCCTATAGGTTATACCTTTGCCTTCGGGCCTCTTTGCTTATCTCTTTCCTTCTTATCATGTTTCACCAATGGTAGAGCACTTGATCTCTTGAGTGCTTGTGGCCATCACCATCCTCCATGGTTGCCACCTTGCTAGCTCCACCACTTGGCTTGGTCACAATCCTTTCTTATAAGCTACACACATGCTTAGCAATAGGATTGGACCAAATAGGTTTCATCAATTAACCAAAACCAAACTAGGGCTTTCAACCGTCCGCCCCGAGTTTTGTGGCCCAAACTCGGAAACCCATCAGCGCCCAGGTTTTGAGGCCCAAACCTGGAAACCATCCTCAGCCCGAGTTTTGAGGCCCAAACTCGGAAACAGGCCTTCCAGTGGTTTTTCTGAGGCTCTACCACCAAACCAAGGTTGTAGATGAATGCACCGCCCGTGCACCTCGTCCACCGACACATGCCCTCAGGTCCACGACCCGAGCCACATCGTGTCCCGCAAGTCTTCGCTCATCGTTGTCCCAGCGTGTCAGCCACCACGGCTGATCCTCCGGCCACCGATCCGTCAGCCCAAGTCCGAGTACGCCCTTCACCGCCCTTGGTCCATCGGCACGACACTCCAGGACTTGACCTTCTACTTGCCTTCGATCACCGTCTCCGTGCTCAACACCTGCACAACACAAGCCAAAGAACATGCGCATCAACTCCATTGACAATCACTCATCACAAGACCCGGATCACACCCTGTGTATTCGCAATCTCCCCCTTGATGAGTGCATTGTCAACTACCAACCACAAATCATGTAAAGTAGAAATAAAAGAAGAAGAAAGGTAGAATGAAGCAAGAACTCATCCAAATGACCAAGAAGCGAAGCAACACCGAGAAAAGGTCAAGTGGAACGAGCAAGACAACTTGGTCCCCAAAGACATGAGCAACGGCTCGACGCAACCAAGCAAAGCAAGGCTAGCCCTCCAGAAGAGGCAAAACGGGCTCAACACCACTAGCGAGAAGATCGGAGCAAAGAGAGCCAAAATTGAGTAAAACAGCTAGTCCCTCAAGAAAGAGACAAAGGCTCGACACAACTAGCTCCATCCAATTAAAAAATCACAAGTAAAGCGAGCAAGCTCCCCCTGGACACAAGCAAGAAAACTCCCCTTGGAAGATGCATCACAACGAGTTATGATTTGTCAAATTTTCTCCCCCTTAGTTGATAATGCACATATCAAGAGCAAAGCATGGGAGCCTAAAAAAGAACTAAATGAATGCAAAAGCTTCAACAATATGCTATCTAGAGTGATAAAATGCTCTATTTGCACAAGTGAGAAGTAAAGAGCCCTAATGCTAGCATAAGCTCATCATGATCATACAACTCATCAGCAAGAGCAAAGCAGTTTTAGATATGAATTTTAGGCAAAAGATCAAGTTCACCACAGAAACAACATCTAGTATGTAATAGGCATGTCATAAACTAGAGCTAACAAAGTTACACCGGTGAACTACCTCAAAGCAAGTGTCAATCTATAAGCCATATACAACTCAGTTTTAATTTTGAATCGGGCAATTTATACAAGAGTTATACATGTCAAGTGAATGCGAGGGGTTGAGAGCACCACAAGCCTTACTTTTCAACCTAGCGAAGCCTAAGTCAAAAGACTATCACAAGCTTAAGGCAATGGTTTCGGTCATACACTACACTGCTCAAGATCATCCCAAGGTGCAAAGGGAAGCAGTCTCGATATAGTGAGGTGTTGTAGTGCAATCCCGCCTCAATCTTTTCATCATCTCTTAACTTGGATTTCAGATTTTAACATTTTTGCATATCGGAGTATATATAATGGAAGCGATTTACTCAAGCTAGAGACATAGCAGCCTAGTATAGCAAAGCAAGCTCAAGAATGACAAGTCCTACTCATACTAGTTGCCAAAGCTAATGGTGAACAATTTTTCAAATTTGATAATTATTAAGCATGTTCATCATTGCAAAAACCATACTAAACTCAACAAGTTAAGTCATATGATCAAAAGGAGCTTAAACTGCATAATCTAAGTATCATACAAGCATGTGTAAATAGAGCATAGTATCAATCTAGACAGAATATATTTGAAGCTCAAAATGCAAGTATGATACATATGCAATGCAGAAAGCTAAGAAAGAACCTAGACTGTACATCAGAAAAAATATGATACATCAAAGTGATCCCACATCTAAAATGGGAAACACACACCAAGCTCACCTCTCAACCTAGCAAAGGTTGATTGGTCCAAAGGCTTGGTCAAGATATCAGCCAACTAATTATGAGTGTCAACATGCCTAAGGTCGATATCTCCCTTCTCATAATGGTCTCGCAGAAAATGAAAGCGCACATCAATGTGTTTGGTCTTAGAGTGAAGCACGGGGTTCTTAGCAACGCTAATCGCCCTCCTCCTATCACAAAGTAAAGGCACTCAAGTAAAACTCGGACCAAAATCACGCAAAGTGGCAATCATCCAAAGCAACTGAGAACATCAGCTAGCTGCAACAACATATTCAGCTGCTATGGTAGACTGAGCGACACTAGATTGCTTGCGAGAAGACCATGAAACAAGAGAAGAGCCCAAAAACTGACAAGTCCCAGAAGTGGACTTGCGATCAATACGACAACATGCAAAATCAACATCCGAATAACCACAAAGAGAGAGAGTGGAGGAAGCAGAATACCAAAGTCCGAACTCGTGTGTGAAATGAGGGTACCTCATAATGTGCTTGATCGCCTGACGGTGTGAGGTGCGCGGCGACGACTGAAATCGTGCGCAAAGACATACCACGAACTGAATGTCCGGGCGTGTCGCCGTCAGGTACAGCAGCGAGCCGATCATACTTTGGTACTTCTTCTAGTCCACAGCTTCTCCATCCTCATCCGCATCCAGGGTCGTTGTAGTTGACATGGGCATCGAAAGAGGCTTGGCCTCACCCATATCGAACATCTTCACTATATCCTTCGTGTACTTGCCCTGATGCACGAACGTCCCCTCTCGGGATTTCTTTATTTGCAACCCGAGAAAGAAGGTCAACTCGCCAATCATGCTCATGTCAAATTCTCTGCTCATAATTGTTGATGGTCCTTAAACACCTGTTTTACCATCAACACTTTACCCAAAAATTCACCAAAAAGGCATGAAATGTAGTCAAATAGGTTTCAAACTAACCGAATTCCACATGTCCATAGATTTTGATTTGAATGCAGGATTTGGACCAAATTTGGAGCATGGACCCACCAGGGGCCGAGACCACTCACCAGAGCCCATTTGGGCCCTAGTGGGGTGGCGCCCGCCACATGAAGAGGACCAACTTCCCCCTTGCCACGTCACTGATCCGTGTGACCACCCCAGGGCTAAATCTTGGCCCTTGGTCACTAGGTCAGTGGCATCGGACGGCTCAGGAGGGGAGTGGCGTGGATCATGACCGAATGGCGGTTACCTGGACAGACAACCGACCTAACCACCGCCTTGGAGGAGCCCCTGGAGACCGTAGGATCAATGACGGTGCATCCAACGGCCAGGGGGTGGCGGCCACCACCTAGGGCTGGCGCCCGCCACTAGGGTTTGCCCTAGGTCGGCTGGCTTCCCCCTATAAGTACCCCCCTCACTCACTTGGGCAATAAATACCCCCTGGAGGCGTCACTTCATAAAACACACAACCAAGAGAAGCAAGGAAGGAAAGAAAGCAAGGTTAGAGCAAGAGAGATAATAGCTTAGGGTTTAGCCAAGCTTAGGCAAGTAGGTAGCTAGTAGAGCAAGGCATCTTTGCCCTCGCGGAAGCGCTGCTCAAGGCTTAGCTCAAGAGTAGAAGCGTGTGAGTGATCGGTCCTGGAGCTGGGAAGAGTCTTCCTTCATCTCCAGTTCAGGTTTTGCTCTTGTGTCTCAAGCACTTTACTATATTCTAGTTCATCATTTCAAGTATTACTTTATTCTACTTACCAGTATTGAGTAGTATACTTGATTGATTGCTTGAGTGCCTAGCTATCCTACAGATCAATTTACTTAGCCATAGTAGTTAATCTCTAGTGAGCTTAGTGTTTGATCTTTGCCAATAGGTTGCTTAGTTAGTTTAGTGTTTATCTTATTATTCAAGTATTTGCTCTGACGTCCGCAAGGGTGTCTCTATTCAAAGCTAGGGTAGAGATAGTTAGAATATAATTCAGCGTGGTGCTTAGTTATGGACTTACCTTCAGATACGGCTGGACCCCCGGATAGCTGTGGTAGCAAGTAGGTGGTGACAGCCCTGTGCGCCTTGAATTCCACCACGTAGTTGGCCCAGTTTAACAGTAAGGCTCGTTGTGCTAGCGTTCAACCTAAGTCAGTGGTAAAGGCTAGTACGCCTCGATACTTGATAAGATAGGAATAAAACTATACTTAACTTGGTTGCTTTATTGACATTTGTCTATCTTGCTTCGTAGTTATCTTGCTTCGTAGTTATCTAGGATTAGTTATTAGTTATTAGTTAGTTATTTTAGTTATCTTTAGTTATCCTATTCCCCTTTATCTGTCTATCCATCCACCTTACCTTAACCATTCATTTCATCCTTACCTATCCACCCATATATTCTTGCTAGCCTTTCATCTCCTCTCTTCTCTTCTCTCCTTTTCCCTTTTCTTATTCTTCGACTCTCATCCCCTCCTTGACTCGACTCATACACCACCCTAGCCTTCCCTTGGGATCAAATAAATCGACACCTGGTACTCCCAGGCGAAGTGCTACTACGATAGTTCTGTGCGATTGCAGAATCTCCTCCTGGTAGATTGCAATCTCTCTAGCTAGCTCCTTCTAGTGTCGGGATTGACAACCCCATTTGACATTAGTAGATAGCTGCTTTAGCTTCACTCCTTTAGGTATAGTGACTGGACTTGCTTCAAGCATTTCTGGTGCCGCTGCCAGAGATAGACTTCATAGTCTACTTCTAGTAACGACGTTAGCAAGTGTCAACAAGTATCTCTGGGCCGTTACCGGGGATAGTTGCACTACTACAGAATAGGGTCTTTGGCCGATTCTCAAAATCGTCTTTAGCCTCGGTGTTTTTGCCTCCTGGGACTAATAGACCCTTTAGTCCCGGTCGGTAACACAGACCGGGACTAAAGGGTCTGCCCCAACGGCTATTGCGCAGAGCTGTCGGGGCAGGGACCCTTTACTCCCGGTCCGTGTTACCAACCGGGACTAAAGGGCACTCTTTAGTCCCGGTTGGTGCCACGGACCAGGACTAAAGATTTAGCCAGAAAACCCAAAACCGGTTTAGCCACGGTTTGTGGCTTGCTCCGGGATAAATGATCATCTTTTAGCCTCAGTTTTTAATACAAACCGGGACTAAAGCTCCCCGGTTTATAACCTGCCAACTTCTTCCTCCCCCGAGCCAGAGACATTCAAGCAAAACCGTATGCTTGATTAATTCAAGCAATCTCCTTAGCTCCTTAGTAGTTTCTCATGTTATTGCACAACACTCATGACATCACATGATTGATTAATTCAAGCAAGCTTGACTACAACGAAGACTATCGCAGCTAGCACTAAAAAAACTAAAAATAAAATGCACTTAAGCAACATAATTAGTTCGCGTCTGATCCCAACTAAAATAGACAGATCATTCGCTTCATCAGCATGGATGGGCTGCTGCCGCTGACTCACTGCCTCATCACCTTCAATGGCAACCTCTTGTGCAATAGAATTTCGTACGTGCTGAATGTACTCTTCCTCCCAGTACCAACCTTTACATCCGTCGGTGCCCTCCCACTGCAATTAGAATAAAGAATAGAACAAAGAATAAGAAATCTAAACAACATCATCAAGCAAAACCGATACGAATGAACCATATTAATCAAATGCGTGTAAATAATAACCCACCTCATGGTCCGGACACTTGTAGAATATACGACCCTTGTTGATTCCCTCTTTTTTCACTCGGTACTCCTTCACAATCTTCTGCTTACACTCGCCGCAAGCAATGAGAGGAAGATCCGGCCGCAAACGCTTCGGATCTCGATGATGAGAGGCTGAGGACCTGGTCCCGGTTGCCATCTACTATATCCATGCTCATTTTTGTAAACTATTACATGCAAATTCCTAATTTTCTAAATAATTATAAATAAAAAAGACTCTACATTTATCTATTTGTTTAGATAATCGAAAAATATGATATAACAATACCAATTTCCACATTGTCTACTCTCTATATTTATTGTTGCAAACTATTATAAATTCCACATTTTTCTAAAGAAAATAAACTAAAAAGACACTAAAATTCAATATTACTCGTCTTGCATAAGTTTGAAATATAGAATGGATACTACCTAGCAGTAGAAAACTATCAAGTGATTGTGATGAACCAATTTAAACTACTCAACTCTCTATGCTTGTTCTTGCAAACTATATATTTTAATTAAATTCCTCTCATATTCAAAAGACATGGTAGGAGATGAAAATAGTTACCTCTAAACGCAAAGAGACGATGACAGAGTCGAAGAAGATCACCAATTGACGCCGGAGACGAAGAACAATGAAGAACAAGCAAGAACAAGCAATAGCAAGCAATATCAACAGCAAGAACAAGCAAGAAGCTCACTGAAATTTGAATGTCTCTGGCTCGGGGGAGGAAGAAGTTGGCAGGTTATAAACCGGGGAGCTTTAGTCCCGGTTTGTATTAAAAACAGTGGCTAAAAGGTGATCATTTATCCCGGGGCAAGCCACAAACCGTGGCTAAATCTTTAGTCCCGGTCCGTGGCACCAACCGGGACTAAAGAGTGCCCTTTAGTCCCGGTTGGTAACACGGACCGGGACTAAAGGGTCCCTGCCCTGACAGCTCTGCGCAGGAGCCGTTGGGGCAGACCCTTTAGTCCCGGTCCATGTTACCGACCGGGACTAAAGGGTCTATTAGTCCCGAGCGGCAAAAACACCGAGACTAAAGACGATTTTGAGAATCGGCCAAAGACCCTGTTATGTAGTAGTGTATGTCATATGGACGCACTGGACAAATCGCTCCTTAGCTGCTATTGTTTGTAAGTGTTTCTTTTATAGTTTTCATTGAACTCGCTAGTATGTGTATATAGTACGTAGTATTCTTACACACATACCTGTGGATCGACTCGATATTTTGCAGGTATCAGATGACTCAGCTCAGAGATAAACATGACAATTATGTTGGGTTTGTTGATCCATATGTTGTTTTCAATGCTCCAAACCCTTCAGCGACTTGGAGCGATGAGTCGTGTATGAATCTCATGAGGTTCTTCGTGAACCAAAAAGATAGAGAAAGAATTCTCTTCCCATACAACTTTAAGTGCGTGAGACATATATAGTTAATAATAAGTATGTGCACATTTTATTTTACTTAACCCTAATAATATATATATATATATGAATCATGTGTATGAACAGCTATCACTGGATATTGATGGTCATCGATCTCAAACACAGCAATGTGTTAATCTATGACTCGTTGAGCAAACCGCAAGAAGATTACCAAGATATGATAAACATCCTCCAAAGGTAATTTTTTGATCCCTAGCTTGCATGCTTAAAGTATAGACTAAGCTTGTATATATGTATACTAATTAAATAATGATCCAACTATTAATGTTTCATTGGCCGGATTAGGGTTTGGGAAAAATTCATTGCTCGGGAACATATGAGTCAGTGTAAGGCCCCACTTACAATAAAGCCACGACTACCAGTAAGTTTACACCTTCGTCAATGTACGTGTATCTTTATTATATCATGTCATATATCATATCTTTATTACGAGATGAATCTTTTCATTCTACAATGGATTTTGAGACAAAAATAGGGTACCAACTTATGTGGGTTCTATGTTTGCGAGTACATGATGATAGAATCAAATAGAATTCCTGAAGAAATCATCAAAGTACGTAACATGTTTCTTTTCATTTTTTATAGACTTAATATTGATAATATAGATATAACTAATATCTTTTTAATTCCAATTGAAGACTGACTGGTTAAAGCAAAAAGTGATGCTACAAGGCCAATTGAAAGCAATACAAGAGACAATAGCAGGATTTCTTCGGGAACAAGTCATAGATCCAAACGGCGAGTTCTACTATAATACCAACGAGAAGTCCAAACAATGATGATCATTTGTATGCCCTGTAGATCTTTAGATGGAGTACAAATTGTAATAGGTTTACAGTACTAACTTTGGAGTACAACTTGTGTAGATAGATATTTAGGCAACTCCTATATGTATATTGTTTGTAATTTTATGTACACATATTTATATATATATGTAGTTCTATAGTTCAATTATATATGCATGCAAAAAGCTTATTGTGTTATGCTGCTAATATATATAAATTATATATATTAGCAGCAAAGAATATATATTGGAAAACCTATTAAATAAATAAACAAAACTAAAAACACAACTGAAATGAAAATAAAAAGAAAAAACCAGGGGACCCTTTAGTCCCGGCTGGTAATACCAGCTGGGGCTAAAGGGTGCTGCTGCGTTGCACCGCTGGCAGCACCCTTTAGTCCCGGCTGGTATTACCAACCGGGACTAAAGGGGGGGCTTTAGCCCTGGTGGCCGGAGCCGGGACTAAACGGGGGGGCCTTTAGTCCCGGAAGCGTAGTCCCGACTCGGCAACCGGGGCTAAAGGCCCTTGCCGACCGGGGCTAAAGCCCAATTCTGTTGTAGTGTTGCCTAGCTCTATCTTTAGTGAAGTTAAGAACTACCAACAAACATTTCTGGCGTCGTTGCCGGGGAAGGCAATCGGTGTATCGGTTGAGTCCGTGTCGAATTTATCTTCGCTTAAGTTCCCGCTTAGCGAATCCCATCTTACCCCATTCTTTCTTTCCTTAGTCCTTCTTATCTTTTTCCTTCATCTGTTTCAACTTCTTTCTTTCTTATCTCATTCTATCTTCACGATGGCCAACAAGACCATTCGTGAGTTTTCTATCCCTTCTACCACCAATGTAGCGACAGGACCAGCCGTGATCGATGCCAACTGTTGATGGTCCTTAAACACCTGTTGTACCATCAACATTTGACCCTAAAATCCACCAAAAAGGCATGAAATGTAGTCAAATAGGTTTCAAACTAACCAAATTCCACATGTCCATAGAATTTTATTTGAATGCAGGATTTGAACCAAATTTGGACATATGGACCCACCAGAGGCCAAGCCCACTCAGCAGGGCCCAAATGGGCCTAAGGGTGGTGGCGCCCGCCACCCTAGGTGGCGCCCGCCACCTCTAAGTGGCGCCCGCCACTTGGGTTGGCCCAAGCTCCACTCCCTGCCACGTCACCGATTCGTGTGACCTCCCCAAGGCCAAATCTTGGCCCTTGGTCACTAGGTCAGTGGCATCGAACGGCTCAGGGAGGAGTGGCGTGGATCAAGGCTGAATGGCGATTGCTAGGACATGCAACCGGCCTCCAAACCGCCTTGGACAACCACCTGGAGGCCGTAGGATCAAAGCCGGTGCATCCAACGGCCAGGGGACTGGCGGCCGCCAGTAGGGGGTGGCGCCCGCCACCTGACCTAACCCTAGGTCGGTTGGCTGCCCCCTATAAGTACCCCCCTCACTCATTTGGGCTATAAATACCCCCTGAGGCATCACTTCATTCATATCCCACACCAAACAACACACAAGCAAGAGAAGCAGAGAGCAAGTTAGAAGCTCAGAGAGCTTAGGCAAGTAGGGTAGCTAGTAGAGAGAGTATAGCTTTAGTGCCCTCGCTACAGCGCGGCTCTTAGTTTAGCACAGCTTAGCCTAAGTCCTTGGCAGAATTAGCGTAGAGCTTGCTAAGAGAGAAGCGGGTGCGAGCGACTGGCATCGGAGGTCGGTTGATTTCCCAGCGTGTCTGGTCTGGTTTGCTCTCTTGTATCTCAGGTACATTTATCTTTATCTTAGTATTACTTTAAGCATTACTTTTAGTATTACTTTCAGTATTACTTTATCAAGTACCTTGAGTGTGACCTAGCTATCGTACAGTTCAATTCACTTAGCCATAGTAGTTAATCTCTAGTGTGCTTAGTGATTGATCTTTGCCAATAGGTTGCTTAGTTAGTTTAGTGTTTATCTTATTAAGTCAAGTATTTGCTCTGACGTCCGCAAGGGTGTCTCTATTCAAAGCTAGGGTAGAGATAGTTAGAATATAATTAAGCGTGGTGCTTAGTTATAGACTTACCTTCAGATACGGCTGGACCCCCGGATAGCTGTGGTAGCAAGCAGGTGGTGACAGCCCTGTGCGCCTTGAATTCCACCACGTAGTTGGCCCAGTTTAACAGTAAGGCTCGTTGTGCTAGCGTTCAACCTAAGTAAGTGGTAAAGGCTAGTACACCTCGATACTTGACAAGATAGGAATAAAACTTTACTTAACTTAGTTGCTTTATTGTCTTTTGCCTGCCTTGCTTCGTAACTATCTTGCTTCGTAGTTATCTTACTCTGTGGTTATCTAGGAGTAGTTAGTAGTTAGTAGTTATTAGTTAGTTACCCTTAGTTATCCCATTCTATCTACCTATCCATCCACCCTACCTTAGCCTTCCATTTCATCCTTACCTATCCACCCACATATCCTTTCTAGCCTTTCATCTCCTCTCTTCTCCCCTTTTCCCTTTTCTCTTTTCTTCGACTCTCATCCCCTCCTTGACTCAACTCATACACCACACTAGCCTTCCCTTGGGATCAAATAAATCGACACCTGGTACTCCCAGGCGAAGTGCTACTATGATAGTTCTGTGCGCTTGCAGAATCTTCTCCTGGTAGATTGCATTCTCTCTAGCTAGCTCCTACTAGTGTCGGGATTGACAACCCCGCTTGGCATTAGTAGATAGCTGCTTTAGCTCTACTCCTTTAGGTATAGTGACCGGTCTTGCTTCAAGCATTTCTGATGCCGTTGCCGGGGATAGACTCCATAGTCTACTCCTAGTAACAATGTTAGCAAGTGCCAACAAGCATTCCTGGGCCCTTACCGGGGATAGTTGCCTAGCACTATCTTTAGTGAAGCTAAGAACTACCAACAAGCATTTCTGGCGCCGTTGCTGGGGAAGGCAATCGGTGTATCGGTTGAGTCCGTGTCGAATTTATCTTCGCTTAAGCTCCCGCTTAGCGAATCCCATCTTACCCCATTCTTTCTTTCCTTAGTTCTTCTTATCTTTTTCCTTCATCTTCTTCAACTTCTTTCTTTCTTATCCCGTTCTATCTTAATGATGGCCAACAAGACCATTCTTGAATTTTCTGCTCCTTGTGCCGCTAATGTAGCGATAGGACTAGACGTGATCGATGTCGACCTCAATTTTGAGTTGAAATCGGCTGTGATCACGATGGTCCAAGCTAGCCCGTTCTGTGGCAAGGCTCATGAGGATGCCAATGCTCACCTCCAACAAATTTTGGAGATTTGCGGCACCTTCACCATTAAGGGGATAACCCAAGAAGCCATCCGTTTTCGTCTCTTTCCTTTCTCTTTGCTAGGAAAAGTGAAGCAATGGTTCTATACCGATCGCAACGCTGTAGACACATGGGACAAGTGTTCCAATGCTTTTCTCGCCAAATTCTTTCCTATGGGCAAGACGAATGCTCTTCGCAACAAAATCTCCAGCTTTACGCAACAAACCGAGGAATCTATTCTCGAGGCTTGGGAGAGGTTGCAAGAGTATGTCGCTGCTTGCCCGCACCATGGTATGGAGGACTGGCTATTGATCCAGAACTTCTACCATGGCCTAACCCCACTCTCTAGAAGCCATTTGGATGCCACCGCCGGCGGTGCATTCTTTTCTCTGAATGTTGCAGATGCTAAGGCTCTCATAGAGAAGATGATGTCAAACCAAGGATGGAATGATGAGAGACTACAGCCCCGTAAGCGAGGTATGCAATCCCTTAAGGAGGCCGACATGATCGTGGCCAAGATGGACCTGCTGGGAAAGAAGCTGGACAGCTGTGAGAAGATGAACCAACAAGAGAGTGTCCAATCTCTAGAATCCTACATGACTTGTGAAGTCTGTGGAGAAATCGGACATTCTGGGAACCACTGCCCCGAGCTACATGAAGATTTGAACTTCATCAACAACAACAACGGTTTCCGTCAATAGAATCAAGGATGGAATCAGCCTGCAAACTCTCAAGGTAACAATTCATTCCCCCGCTCTAATTTTCATAATTCTGATAGTCTCTCATTCTTGAAAAACTTAGTTTACTCACAAGGTAGAACTACTGATTTCTTGAATAAGAAATTAATGTCGAATGATAAAGCCCTTGAGAATATAAATGCTAAATTGGAAGATTTCTCATCTGCTCTGAAAAATCAACTTAGCTTTAATAAGATGTTAGAAACCCAATTAGCTCAACTTGCTGCTATCATACCATCTTTTGAATCCGGCAAAATTCTTGCTAAACCTGACATGGAAACTGCTAATATGGTTGAAATAAAATATTTTAACTATTATGAAGATCAAACCATGACTGTTAAAAAGGGTGATCCTGGTAGTCCCATAATTAGATGCTCAATCTTTGGTGAAGTATTTAAAAATGCCATGTGTGATTTAGGATCGAGTGTGAACATTTTATCTAAAGATTTTTATGAAAACTCATTCTTTCCACCCATGTCATCCACATCTGCCTATGTTGTGCTAGCTGATCAATCCACTTGCTATGTAGAAGGAATAGTTAATGATTTACCTGTTCATATTAGAGGTTCCTATGTTCCTGCTGATTTCATAATACTAGATATGGGAAATAGGAAAGATGTGCCTCTAATCTTAGGTAGACCCTTCTTGAACACTGTTGATGCCTGCATATATGTGGGAAGTGGTAAAATTCAAATGACATTAGGAGGGAGGAAGGAAATATTCTCTTTCTCCCGAGGCCCCGCATATGCCGCTAACATGCAGGAAGCAAAACCCGTTCGTACCAAGAAGAGGCGCCCAAGAACAAGGTGGAACATAAAGAAAGAACCACCTCCTCCTGAGTTGTGTAATTCACATAACAAAGGAGAGGTGCCAAAAGAAGAAGAACCAGATGGAGTACTAAGAGAAGAAGTGCCCAAGGAAGAAGATCCACCCGATAAGGATGAAACTCCATGGACCTAAGGTATGGTTTTACTTTTAATATTTCCCCTTCAAATTTCCCTTTTTCAAATAAATAACATATGTCATGCATGTAACTAAAAAAAATATCATCAGTTATCATTAGTTATATGCATAGGTATATGTTAACTTAGTTAGAACAATAAAATATCATAATAGGATAGTTTCCCTTTTCACAACATTAGATAGCTTCTCTTTTAATAAAATGAGAACAAGAGCTCCGACTGAGAAGAAAAAGATCTTTCACCAAGCAAGAAGCCAGCTTGGGGGAGACTCCCGCTCCGATAAGGTATGTCTCAAGCCTACACTTTACATTCAGTTCTTAAATTCTATATCTTTTGAATGTCACACGCTTGCCTAAATAACCATTCCATGAATCAAATTGATAAAATCTGCTTAAACAAGTTAAAACCTGAATAAGATTTGAAATATGTCATGCAAATGCTATTGTTATGGTTTGAATAACTGGTCTTATCTAAGTTGTAGCTTTTGTGGGTTACACATGCTTAAACAGAAATCATGCTTAGTGAATAAAGTTAGTAAGAAATGGAGTAATTCTTTAAACTTGTTAAGGTGAAATTAGGACCTAATATAGAGGATTTCTTTTAAAAATTATGAAAACCTTGCTAAAAGTTCCTCCTAGATTTTATCTCATCCCACCACCAGCCAAATATTTGTTAGTCATTAGTCAAAACTACAAAGAGCTTTGTTTGTGTTGAGCTTTGTTAGACCTCATAGATCTTAGTAGAGAAGCTTATCATATCTTTTGAATCAAGATTCACGCACACCCACCATAATTTGCCTACTTTCCACTTTGGAAGTTTGCAACCACCAAATAAATTGCTTATTCTCTACACCGGAAATATGCAATACCCTGCCAAACATCCCATTGCTAGCCTTATGCTTATTCCTACACTGGGAATAAGCATTTCTCCCTCTTCCCCTTTTTCATTTCAAAAAATCCTTTCCTATATATGTCTGGGGAAATCTAGAGCTAAAAGAGAGAGAAAAAAAATGAGCAAAGTAGCTCAAGAAAGGACTATGTCCTGAAAAAAAAGTGAGCAAAGTAGCTCAAGAGAGGACTATGTCCTAAGAAAATGTGAGGACACATCTTTTGTCTACTCACTATGTATCAAAAAAAAAAGAGCGAGAGAGAGACAGAATTATCATTAGCTCTAGACCCCAGAAATTAACTAGGAAGGATTACGAAATATCTCTCTATACACTTCCACATAACCACACATGCATATCTTGATCAATTTTTATGATTTGCTGCTCCTTATGATCTGAGTGTCTAGCTTAACAATAAACATCAGGCAATTTGCTCATGGTTCTTAGCCTTCCTATAACTCCACATATCATTCTTTAGAAATAGGAGAGGCTACATTCTGGCCTAAGTGAGGATTTAAACACCATTCAGTGATTGAGTGAATCTTGGAGGACTTAAGCAAGTTTTTATCTTTTGAAAAACCTTGAAAAAAAACCTCCGGACAGAATCCTAGTCAAACCTAAGCAAGATAAAAGTTTCCTATCTACTGCTTTATTTCACTCTCGCATGTTTGAAGTGAAATGCTATAAGCCCCACATTGCTATGATTAATGATATATGCTAAGTTATTTCTCACTATACAATATGCACTTGCAGACATCTTAAGTTGCTATCCATTTCACGCTCAATGCTTAAACCGCATTGTTGCTCGAGGACGAGCAACAGGTTAGCTTGGGGGAGCTTGTTGATGGTCCTTAAACACCTGTTTTACCATCAACACTTTACCCAAAAAATTCACCAAAAAGGCATGAAATGTAGTCAAATAGGTTTCAAACTAACCGAATTCCACATGTCCATAGATTTTGATTTGAATGCAGGATTTGGACCATTTGGAGCATGGACCCACCAGGGGCCGAGACCACTCACCAGAGCCCATTTGGGCCCTAGTGGGGTGGCGCCCGCCACCCCTAGGTGGCGCCCGCCACATGAAGAGGCCCAACTTCCCCCTTGCCACGTCACTGATCCGTGTGACCACCCCAGGGCTAAATCTTGGCCCTTGGTCACTAGGTCAGTGGCATCGGACGGCTCAGGAGGGGAGTGGTGTGGATCATGACCGAATGGCAGTTACCTGGACATGCAACCGACCTAACCACCACCTTGGAGGAGCCCCTGGAGACCGTAGGATCAATGACGGTGCATCCAACGGCCAGGGTGGTGGCGGCCGCCACCTAGGGCTGGCGCCCGCCACTAGGGTTTGCCCTAGGTCTGCTGGTTGCCCCCTATAAGTACCCCCCTCACTCACTTGGGCTATAAATACCCCCTGGAGGCGTCACTTCATAACACACACAAGCAAGAGAAGCAAGGAAGGAAAGAAAGCAAGGCTAGAGCCAGAGAGCTAATAGCTTAGGGTTTAGCCAAGCTTAGGCAAGTAGGTAGCTAGTAGAGCAAGGCATCTTTGCCCTCGCGGAAGCGCTGCTCAAGGCTTAGCTCAAGAGTAGAAGTGTGCGAGTGATCGGTCCTGGAGCTGGGAAGAGTCTTCCTTCATCTCCAGTTCAGGTTTTGCTCTTGTATCTCAAGCACTTTACTATATTCTAGTTCATCATTTCAAGTATTACTTTATTCTACTTACCAGTATTGAGTAGTATACTTGATTGATTGCTTGAGTGCCTAGCTATCCTACAGATCAATTCACTTAGCCATAGTAGTTAATCTCTAGTGAGCTTACTATTTGATCTTTGCCAATAGGTTGCTTAGTTAGTTTAGTGTTTATCTTATTAAGTCAAGTATTTGCTCTGACGTCCGCAAGGGTGTCTCTATTCAAAGCTAGGGTAGAGATAGTTAGAATATAATTCAGCGTGGTGCTTAGTTATAGACTTACCTTCAGATACGGCTGGACCCCCGGATAGCTGTGGTAGCAAGCAGGTGGTGACAGCCCTGTGCGCCTTGAATTCCACCACGTAGTTGGCCCAGTTTAACAGTAAGGCTCGTTGTGCTAGCGTTCAACCTAAGTAAGTGGTAAAGGCTAGTACGCCTCGATACTTGATTAGATAGGAATAAAACTATACTTAACTTGGTTGCTTTATTGACATTTGCCTATCTTGCTTCGTAGTTATCTAGGAGTAGTTATTAGTTAGTTATTTTAGTTATCTTTAGTTATCCTATTCCCCTTTATCTGTCTATCCATCCACCTTACCTTAACCATTCCTTTCATCCTTACCTATCCACCATAGTTATTTTAGTTATCTTTAGTTATCCTATTCCCCATTCTTTCTAGCCTTTCATCTCCTCTCTTCTCTTCTCTCCTTTTCCCTTTTCTTATTCTTCGACTCTCATCCCCTCCTTGACTCGACTCATACACCACCCTAGCCTTCCCTTGGGATCAAATAAATCGACACCTGGTACTCCCAGGCGAAGTGCTACTACGATAGTTCTGTGCGCTTGCAGAATCCCCTCCTGGTAGATTGCAATCTCTCTAGCTAGCTCCTACTAGTGTCGGGATTGACAACCCCATTTGACATTAGTAGATAGCCTTTGGCTTCACTCCTTTAGGTATAGTGACTGGACTTGCTTCAAGCATTTATGGAGCCGCTGCCAGGGATAGACTCCATAGTCTACTCCTAGTAACGACGTTAGCAAGTGTCAACAAGTATCTCTGGGCCGTTACCGTGGATAGTCGCCTAGCTCTATCTTTAGTGAAGTTAAGAACTACCAACAATAATATCTGCAAACTTGGCAAGCAAAGCATGAGAAGAACCACCAAAAATGATATCATCCATGTAAATCTGAACCAAGAGAGAATCAGTGTCTTGCTTGAAGAGAAAAAGAGTTTTATCAACACATCCCATTTTAAAACCCTTAGCTAGCAAAAAGGTTTTCAACCGCTCATACTAGGCTCTAGCGGCTTGTTTCAAACCATACAAAGCTTTGTGAAGTTTAAAGACATGGTTTGGAAACTTGGGATTTTCAAAACCGGGGGGTTGTTTCACATACACCTCTTCTTCAATGTAGCCGTTTAGGAAGGCACTCTTGACATCCATTTGAAAAAGTTTAAACGCTTTGGATGCACTAAAAGCCAAGAGTATCCTAATTGCCTCCAAACGAGCTACGGGAGCAAACGTCTCCTCATAGTCTATCTGTGACACCCTGAAAATCGCTTTTGAGAAAATAGAATTAAATATGACTTTGTTTATTTATTTTTCATGAAACATATAGGTCAAATAATAATTTTGGTGAATTAATAAATTAAGTTGGGGGGCCTTGAAACATTTTTGTTGCATTCATGCAGGAGCATATTATTTTGTTTGAGTGTAGGGCTAGAGTTGAGTGGCTTGAATTCAAACTAGTTTTGAATTTGGGAAAAGTTTGCAAAAGAAATAAAAGAAAAACTCTTTTCTTTTTCTCCTCCCTCTTTCTCTCTTTTTGGCCCAACCAGCGAAGCCGGCCTGGCCCGCTCTCTCCCTCCCCTCTCCTCGCCAGCCTCACTCGCTCGCACCGGCCCGCGTCGCGGCCCAGCTCGCGCAGTGCGCGCAGCCCAGCTCCGCGACCCAGCCAGCCCGCGCTTGCCAGCAGCCCAGCTCGCGTGCCCCGCTCTCCCTCGCGTCTGTGCCGGCCCAAGCCGCGAGCGCACCGGCCCGCCTGGCCAGCTAGCGCATGCCCCGCGCAGCCCGCTCAATGCAGCGCAGCGCTCGCGCCGCTCTCTTCCCCCACTGGCAGCCTGGCCCCGCATGTCAGCCGCGCCCGCTCCGACTGACACCCTGGTCCCACCTGTCAGCCCCGAACTCTTCCCCTACCTTTGACTCCTCGCCATCCCGCCGCCGCGTCGGCTCCCCTCCGGTAACGGCCGATAGTGGCCTTAATGGCCACTACGCCGCCACCCGGCTCTCGGTGGCGCACCCGAGCCCCCTCGCCGCCTCACCCCGACCCTATAAAACCCGGGCCAGAGCCCCAGGCTTCTCCCTCGCACACCCGCGCCTCTCTCCGACAACCGCCACTCGTTTGCCACCGCTGTGAAGCCTTCCCGACTGCCCTAGGTCACCCCGACCGCTTGCAAGTGATGACAAGTTCACCCGAGAGGCCCTAGTGCCTTCTTTTCTTTGTTTTATGCGCAAACTTTCTCATCCGAGGTCGTTTTTCCCCTTGTAGATCTCCCCGCCGCCGTTCGTCATCGTGGTAAGCTATCTGGTGAAGTCGAGCCCTTGGTCGAGTTCGCCGTGGTCCCTGCTCCGCTCTGGTGCTTCCCGCGTAGCCAGCCGAGCCCGGGAACGCCACCTAGTGAAGTTCCCGAGCGGCCTCCCATGGCGCTCCGCCGTGCCCTAGTGGCGGCGCCGCCTGCCTCGCCGAGATCTCCCTGCGCCGTCCGATCGGCGTGGACGACCAGGATTAGAACCCAACCCCCGAAGGGGTATGAGCCGAGTCTACGGACCCGTAGACCCCCGGCCAGCGCGCGGTCCACCGGCTAGTTGGTGGACCGGCCAACCCCGACGCGTCGCGTGGCAACCGCGTCAGCAGCCGCACCGCTGCAACCGCGTTTTTGCAAAAAGGCCCCTGCGCTTTGCCAAAAATAACCCGCGATCCAAAGCAGTTCAAAAAGCTTTAAAATAGGTCCTGTTTTCTTGTAGTTTGACCCCTGAACTTTCTGGTTTTAGCGCCCGCAATCCTAGCCGCGTCTTTTTGTTTGCTAGCCCCTCTGGTCTGGGTTTAATCGTGTTTAGGTCCTCGGTTTTCGTGAGCTAGCCCTCAGGAAAATGTTTTTATTTACAAAAGAGTCTCTGAAACTTGTTTTCTTTATAACTTTCTCGTTTTAGATCTGATTAGAGTGATCTTTACGTTCATGTGATCGTGTCGACGAGTAGAATAGTTTTATATATGTTTCTCTACCTGTTTTTGATGTTTGGTGTACTGTTCTAATAGACATGTATTTATTTGCATGTGATGATTGGAATGGATGTTTGTGCGGTGCCTTTGACCCCGCTTTAGAGTTCAAGTTGATCATGGTTATCAGGAAGAAGATTTCTGAAGAAGTGAGACCATCAACACGAGTTATTGGAAGGCAAGTATAACCTACGGTTTCCTTGTTACCTATTAACTGCAAGACTAAATATCATCATGCATGTGTCATAACTTGATGAACCATAGGACAAACCTAGTTTCACTTGATCTTATACCTTGTACCTATGGAAGGGTTTTGCATAATATGTTTAGTAATGCTATGCGCTACTTAATTGCTAAATGTTAATATTGATTAATGATTATGGAACAATGTTAAAAAAGGCTTTTTAACCACATTTAGGGCACTGGAGCATGTTGTTCGCTCAGTGACCTGCCCCAGGGACTATCTTTTAAAGTGGCAACCCGGGAGATCCCGTGCAGCCTTGGGAATCATATGGCTCTGATCTTACTCATATAACTAGACTTTCCCTAGCTTGTAGTAGTTACCGAAAGGCGCTAGAGGGGAGCCTAGGCTTTAGAATGGCTTCCTTGCCTGTCAAGATGTGTACTGGTCGGCTGTCAGGTGTGCCATCTTGAAGGGGGCCTCCATTCACCTAGATGCTGAAACCTTGCGGCTACTACTTGTTAGGGTAGCTAGTGAAAGGCTTCATAGTGAAACCCTGTCATACTTCCATAGAGGAGGTGATGTGGGCCTTGCAAACCCCGACATACGGGAATCACAGCCTAAGGTGAAAGTGTACAACCTCTGCAGAGTGTAAACCTGATATATCAGCCGTGCTCACGGATACGAGCGGCTCGGATCCTTTATAAGCAGTCCATGGTGGGGTATGTTGGTGGTTGGTTGGTTACCTCTTTTTAACATAACGATTATCACTTAGCATGGGACAACAGGGTTCATACAGCTAGTAAAGTAAGGTTAATATAAAATATGATCAACTTAAAATGCTAACCGCAGTTAACCATGTCAAGCCTTTGAGCCTTGCATCCCCGTAGTTGTACATGCTGAGCATGGTGAGCTGACGCTTGTCGTTGGTTCTCAAAAATCCCGGATGGGTACCAGATGGTGAATTCAAGTGAAGATTTTCAGACGATGTTCCAAGAGTTCTAGGCGGGTGTTCCCCCAGTCAACCGTCCCTGTGGAGTTTGGAGTCCCGAAGAGTAGTTTCCGCTATGCTTTGTAATAGATGTAAGCTTTGTTGTATTATGTTTCGATATGTAATAAAGCATTGTCTTTGAGAAAATTCCATATTTGGTGCTATATGTGTCTTGTGGACTTCCTGGGCACACATATAGTGAGCACTTGGTATTCTTTGGAAAACCGGGTGTTACACTATCCCCTCCTTCTGACTATACCCCTGGGCTACAAGTCTGGCCTTGTTTCTCACAATGTAGCCATCCTCTCATTGTTTGTTTTTGAAAACCCATTTTGTCCCAATAGGATGACAGTCAGGAGGAAGTGGAACTAGCACCCAAACCCAATTTCTCTCAAAATTTTCAAACTCCTCATGCATGGCATTGACCCAATCTGGATCAGACAAAGCGTGTCCAACATCTCGGGGCTCAAAATCAGCAACCAAGGCAGAATGAGCAAAGTGAGAAATTTGCTATGACCTTGACCGAGTGATGCGTTTGTTGATGTCGCTGATCATTTGTTGAGGAGGATGTTGTCGCTGGATATGTCATGGTGCCTCCCTAGCCGCGGTGACCTCCCCCTCAACAGTAGTTGGTGCCTCCTCAGGTACGACTTGCAAACTGTGAGGTAGTGGATCGACCGGCCCCATGTAGTGGAAGAAGAAGGTCGTGCGGATACATGGGTGTATGCCGAGTCTCGAGTGATGAGTGATTGTCAACGGGTTTGATCGCAGGTTCTTTGGCTTGTGTTGTGCAGGTGTCGAGCACAGAGACAGTGATCGAGGTCAAGGTGAAGGTCAAGTAGAGACGTGTCGTGCCGACGGACCGGGAGCGGTGAAGGGCGAACGTGAGGCTTGGACTAAGGGATCGGTGGCCCGAGGATCAGCTGTGGTGGCTGGCAGCCTGGGACAGCGACGAGCGAAGACTTGTGGGCACGGTGTTGCTCGGGTCGAGGACCTGGGGACACGTGTCGGTGGACGGGGTGCACGGGCGGTGCATCCCCTCTACGGCTTCGGTTTGGTGGTTGAGCCACAAAAAAACCACCGAGTGGACGGTTTCCAGGTTTGGGCCTCAAAACCTGGGCGCTGATGGTTTCCGAGTTTGGGCCACAAAACCCGGGCTGAGGACGGTTTCCAGGTTTGGGCCTCAAAACCTGGGTGCTGCGGGTTTGCTGAGTTTTGGCCACAAAACTCAGGCTACGGTCGGCTGGTTTCCCGGTTTGGGCCCCAAAACCTGGGGTTGGTCGTGAAGGCTCGTTTCCCGGTTTGGGCCTCAAAACCAGGGGCGAAGTCCGTGAAAAGGACGAGCGGAGCGGTGACGGCACGTGGCGGCAATCGGCGAGGTTGCGTCGAGGCAACACTACCAGTTGTGCGGGCCTGGCCATCGGATCACCAGCATCTTCGAGTTGGTCCAGAATAACTCGAGGGTTTAGTTGGTTCGCTCTGTAATTAGAGAGGGGTAGAGTAGGAATTAGAATTAGGATAAGTAGAGGGAGACACCCTCCTCCCCATCTATCTCAGTCATTCTCTCTTTGCACTTAGGGTTTCCTGCTCTCCCAATCCCCTGCTATAGCTACTGAGATCCGCAGAGAACCATACCTCTGTGTACTGGAGATTTTGAGGAAGTGAGGCCGTAGCCTCACAATTGTAGCATGTGGTAGCCACACGTTTGCAGATCGATGACTTGATTCGCATTTTGGTTCGTGTTTTTCGCGTTCTTCGTTTCTCCGTGTTTTTCCCGTCACTCGATCTCCCTTTCTAGTGCGTCTTTTCGAAATCCACTTGAATCATCTTGTTCTTTATAGTGAGGAGATCATCTTGACCGAAGGAATTCATCTAACTCCTCATGAACAAGTAGATCGGGTCAATTTTGTTTTCGTGGCGCTTTTTCGGTTCATACACCTTCCCCTTTGATTTCCCGTTGATTGAGTTGATTTGAGCGGATGATTTCTTGGGGATAGTCTCCTAACTACCTCGTGATCATCCTCTCCAAGTTTGGGATCAAGGGATTTTGTCTTGGATCGATTTGGAGGAGTTTTGGGTGAAGGGCGACCGGAATCGCCCTGACTGGGAGTTGGCGGACAGTCCGCCACCCCAGGCGCGGACAGTCCGTGCATCGGGACTCAGCCGGTTCAGTGGCTGCGTGTCTTGGTGAACAGTGCTGTTTTTAAACCGTGGACAGTCCGCCGTTAGGACCCGCGGACAGTCCGGGAGGCGTCCAGCAGCTGTTCAACAACTCTGCTGTTTTGCTCTTTTGGCCGGTGGACAGTCCGCCACCTGAGCCCGGACAGTCCGCCGTTGGGCAGACAGTCCGCGACCGTACTGGCGGACAGTCTATGACCCTGCTAAAGCCTCCGGTTTAGTGCGTTTGCTCTCCTGTCTTTTCCGCTTGGTTTTCGGACTTCTCGTTTGGCCCTATAGTTAACCAAGAAACCTCTCTAGGTATCTTTGCTACTTGTTAGCATCAGTATTTAGGGATCTCTTGACATAGCCTTCAATCTACGTTCGAGACTCGGTTTTCAAGGGGCAAACTTGTGCCGGTGCTTTTGGTGTTTGGCTTGCTATCGCTTTGTGGTGCCTCGCTGTGATCCTAGGGATCATCCACCCTCTTCCAAGGGTCGTGGGCATCACGTTTTCGGTTGTAGCTTTCGGGGGTTGATTTTGGGACATTTGGCCAAAGTTTCGAGAGAATTTTTGTTGGCTCCCATTCACCCCCCCCTCTGGTCGCCTTGCTAGTGCTTTCTCGGTCCTTCAATTGGTATCGGAGCGGGTTAAGGATCTTCCACCTTAGCCGGTTCTAGATCCACAGAAGGCGACATGGATCGCGGCGCGGGAAAACCGCCGTTCTTTGATGGGACGAACTATGCTTATTGGAAGATACGCATGTCGGCCTATCTCCAGATCATGGGCTCTTCTGTTTGGGAGATTTGCCACAAGGCCGATTACGTTGTCTTGGCTGCTCGTGTCACTCAACTTCAGATCGATGAGCACGAAGCCAATAGCCGAGCTCGTAACGCTCTTTTCTCCTATTTGAGCATGTCCGAGTTTGATCGCGTTTCTCACCTCCCCACGGCTCGTGAGATTTGGGCGACCCTCATGCGCTTCCATGAGGGAACCACTCAAGTCAAATCCCGTCTCTACGAGTCGCACAAGCGGGAGTATGAGAACTTTCGACATATGCCTGGCGAGAGCATAGAGAGTTTATTCGCTCGCTTTCAGGTTATTGTCAACAAGATGAGAGCAAACAAGGAGTTGTTGCCTTTCGACGATCATGAGAGGGCTTTGAAGCTTTTGCATACTCTCGATCGGTCGGTGTGGGACTCAAAAGTCCAGGCGATCATCGAATCGTCTAACTATGAGACCCTCACATGCGACGCGCTCTTTAGTAAGCTCAAGTCTAGTGAGATTGACGCCATGTCGAGGGCTTCCTATGAGAATCCCTCTGGCCCGACTATGGCTTTGGTTTCTGGTTCTTCTGCTAACACCTCTGGAGGATTTGCACTTTCTTCTCTCTTTTCTGTCATAGAGGAGCAGTTGGAGTCTTTGGGAGACGACGAGTTGGCTATGCTTGCCAACCGGTTCTCGTGGTTCCACAGGAGGACGCTCAGGATGCTATGAGTGCGGCGACCCCGACCACTTCATCGCCAACTGTCCCAAGAAGAAGCACTCATCTGGGAAGGGCGATCATGGGCACAAGTACGACTCCGGCAAGCGCAAGGAGAAGTACGTCCCCGCAAAGCACAAGCGGAGGGGCGGCTTCGACAAGGAGTACATCAAGAAGAAGTACTTGGAGAAGGCCCAGGCTGAGCAGCATGCGTTCTTCGCCACGCTCAGCGACGTCGATGGCTCGGATGATGACTCCGCTTGCTCAAGCGACGACGAGTCTGAGAAGAAGAAGAGGATTGAGGACAAGCTGAACGGCCTCTGCTTCTTCGCCGACGATGAGGGCTTCTGCACCATGGCCCTTGGTGATGAGGTCGACGGCAAGCTGGAGGACACCCCTCGGAACGACGATGATGACGACACCTCCCAGGTATCTCTGACCCACGATGAGCTTTCTGCGGATGTCGAGAAGCTTACTGCCGCCTTGCTTAGTCAGGATAAGCTGCTTAGGCGTGCTGGAGAACGCAAGGAGTTTAGGCAGAAGTGGGAGGACACGGTGAAGGAGCTTGAGTTTGCTAGATCCACCGTGGTCGTTTCTGAGGAGGGTGAGTGCGAGATGTGCACCAAGCACATGACTGACCTTCTCACTTTAAGAGGTAAGTATGCTGCTTTGGTAGGAGAAGTGGATGAGCTGAAGGATAGACCCTCGCTGTTGGGTGCGTGCAAGTCCTGTGTGGGCTTGCAATCTGAGTTGGCAGAGAAGAATGCCAAGATTGTGTCTCTTGAAGAGGCCAACTCGGGTAGCACATGTGTGGCTAGGTGTGTTCTTTGTGAGGGTTTGGAGATGGAGATTGCGAATGTGAAGCATGACAAGATGCAAACCGAGGAGGAAAACACATACGTTCGGACCATCTTGTCATGGGTGTCTAGTGGTGAGCCACAGCTCGGGATGATGATCTCCCAATTCAAGCAAGCTGCTGGAGGTCTAGGTGTAGGTTATGCTCTGGGTGTTGACGTTCGTCTTTTGGGAAGATTGGAGAGTCGAGTGGTCTGAACCCAAGTGATAAGCCCAACACCACCACTACTCCCAAACTTACCAAACTTCCACCCAAAGAGCATCTCAAGCCTAACACCAAGGACGGAGTGTTTGAGGAACCTCCGAGAGCTCCACCCAAGAACCAAGTGTGGCATCCCAAACCTAACCACCTCAAGAACAAACTGGACACAATGCCACCTATCCAGGAGGAGCTTTTGCCACAGAAGGGCAAAGTGATCCACACCCACAACCGTGAGTACCAACAACCCCCTATGAGAGTGGTGAGGTACCATTGTGAGCACTGTGGGAGAGATGGACACTTGAGGGAGTTTTGCTTTAGGCGCAAGAGAGAGGAGCGTCGTTCCAGGGAGATGAACAATCCAGACATGTACCATCCTTTCCATGATGTACATGTGCCAAATGTTTAGAGGAGAGCTCCGAGGAGAGCTGCTAGGCCTAAAGGTGCAGTGCCTCAAGGTCCTAGGCGTCAGGGAGGTGTTGCCCGATGGGGTCCTGACTTTGCAGGATATGGACCCGGTGGCGGAAGCTTTGTTGAGCGTTTTCCCCCACCGCGTTTTGAGTATCGCGATGGACGCTCTTTCCTTAGCGGACCACGTTTTCCTGTGCGTGGTGATCGCTTTCCCCGTAGGCAGGCTAGGAATGGTTTTTACACTGACCGTTCTTTTGAGCAGCCGACCCAACACTGGTATTCTTCCTACTTCACTAACCCCAGTGTTGGACCGTATGCTCACCCTATGTCTTTTTATTGATGTAGGTAAAACGATTGGAGGACATTTGGTTGGTGGATTCTGGTTGCTCGAGGCACATGACCGGAAACGCCAAGTGGTTCTCCCGTCTTAGTCCTGTTGCCGGAAAGGAGTTTAACACCTTCGGCGACAATAGCAAAGGTAAGGTGTTGTCTCGTGGGTCGGTGCGAGTTAATGAGCACTTTGTGTTGCGTGATGTTGCTCTTGTTTCTAACTTGCATTTTAACCTTCTCTCTGTTTTGCAACTTTTTGATGATGATTACGAGATTCGTTTTAAACCGAATCTTAGTCGCATTTTAGATCCTCAGGGCAATCTTGTTTGTTTGATTTTGCCCTTTGGGAAAGTCTTTCGTGCGAATTTCTCGGAGTCGTTTGGTATTTCCCGCTGTCTTTTGGCTAGTCCTTCCTCCTCTGATCTTTGGAAGTGGCATAGGAGACTAGGTCACCTGAGCTTCGACTTGCTTGCAAGGCTTAGCTCACTTGGCTTAATCCGAGGATTGCCCAAGTTATCGATGGAGAAGGACCTTGTTTGCCATTCTTGTAGACATGGAAAGATGGTTGCCGCTCCCCACCATCCAGTGACACAGGTCATGACACAGCGCCCTGGAGAGCTTTTTCACATGGATCTTGTTGGTCCGGCTCGGGTGAGCTCGGTTGGGGGGAAGTGGTATGTTCTTGTGGTTGTCGACGATTTTTTGAGATATTCGTGGGTCTTCTTTTTAGCTGAGAAGACAGAGACCTTCTCTTTTGCTCGCAATCTGATTTTGCGTCTTCAGAACGAGTTCCCTTTGAACTCGATGCGAGCTATTAGGAGTGATAATGGTTCCGAATTCAAGAATTCAGATTTTGAGAAGTTTTGTAACTCTTTGGGTTTAGAGCATCAGTTTTCTTCTCCCTACACACCGCCACAGAATGGTGTTGTAGAGAGGAAGAATCGGACCCTTGTAGAGATGGCCAGGATGATGCTCGATGAGCATAGGACTCCTAGGCAATATTGGGCCGAAGCTATGAGCACTGCATGCTACATTTCCAATCGCATTTTTCTCCGAGCCTTCTTGAAAAAGACTTCTTATGAGTTGCGTTTTGGAAGACAGCCAAAGGTGAGTTATTTTAGAGTCTTCGGTTGCCATTGTTTTATACTCAAAAAGGGCAACTTGGACAAGTTTGAGTCCCGTTCTTCTGACGGTGTATTTTTGGGTTATGGCACTCATACTCGTGCATATCGTGTACTTAACCTTGATACTAACCGAGTCATGGAGACATCCGCTGTCACCTTCGACGAGACCATGGATTGTCCTTCTTCTCGTTTTGAGCGTGCATGTGATCATGAGGTTGGTGAGCCTCTTTTGATGACGAGGACGAGGGTGCTGAAGGTATGGATGATTCAGCACTCCCTCCACCTGCTGTGCCGCAAGGAGCGGCTTCTACTACGACTCATGGCCTCGACACTTCTTCTTCCTGGGGGCCGTGGGATCCGCCACCCCGAGCGGTACCTTTTGTACCTGGGGAGGCACCAGCTGCTGTTGAAGAGGAGATTACTTCTGCTCGGGAGGCGCCACGACACATTCAGCGCCAACACCCGCCTCAATAGATGATCGGCAGCATCGACGAACGTGTCACTCGGTCCAGGTCACAAATCTCTCACTTTGCTCATTCTACATTTGTTGCTGATTTTGAGCCCCGAGATGTTGGACACGCTTTGACGGATCCATATTGGGTCAATGCCATGCATGAGGAGTTATAGAATTTTGAGCGAAATCGGGTTTGGGTTTTGGTTCCACCTCCTCCAGACTGTAATCCTATTGGGACAAAATGGGTTTTTGTTGGTATAAATTAACGCACACTCTACTTTATCCGCAAGCGCACAGATAAAATCTACCGATGTAGCACTTCACCGGAGTAACCCAGTTTTAATATCGAACCCAAAGGAACGGATAGTGTTAAGTCTTAAAGTCTATCCCCTGAGTAGCTAACAAGGACGGAGAATCTAGAAGTATAGAGGGGATCATAAAGGCTGTCTAATTCCAATTTAAGAGTGATATGTTTATATTATTCTTAGTGGGGAAGTTGCCATAAAAGGTCACAAACAGAGTATGAATCTTTTATGCAAATGTATAATCCTACCGAGCCTACACACGGGTAAGTGGACTATAGAAGAATCAACAAGGCTATAAGAGTCACCCTTGCGAACAACCACTACTACTGGCGTTATAGGAGGCATTTATGAGCTATCAAGTCTAAGCACCACGCTTACACTATCCAACTACTCCAACTCTAGAATGACTAGAATTAAAGTACTCAAAAGAGAGTCATAAACCTTAAGAATAATAAGAACAATGGCTCAAACTTAAATATAGACGTTGATTACCGAAACAATCGCTGAAGTTGATGATGAACTTGAATCCACAGGTACAAGATGAAGAAGTGGATCCGACAGGCCAGAGCTCCTTCTTGATCTCTTCCTCTCTCTCTCTCTCTCTTCTAGTTCTAATATAAGACTAGGTTCTAAACCTAAACTAGAGGGGTAACTAGTCTTCTACTTGAAAGCTAACTCTTGATTACAACTAGATGAACTAGATCTAATTCTAGATGAACTAGAAGAGATTCATCTAGAGGGACCTCTACTTCCAATTGAAACCCTAGTTTCTGATGTGGAGATGAATAATGAAGATGGAGATGCCTGGAGAGGGGGGTCTGGGTCTGGTTTTATAGCCCGGAGCGTGGAACGTGAGCCCTTGGATCAAACCGACTTCAGGGACGGTGGAGATGCATCCTAGGAGGCGGTGGAAGAAGCTTGCAGAAGACGGAGGCGAAACGGGCTCTGTGGCCGACCGGTCGGTCTCCATGTGGGACCGGTCGGTCTGGCCCAGTGGGCCCACGTGGTGGCCCGCCTCGTGGTGTCTTCTGGTGTCTTCTAGATCCTTCTTTTGCAGATTTCGTTGCGAAATTAATATCTTTTCATCTGGGATTCCAAATATAGCAAATGATATGTCCGTTTCGATCGTCTCGACGAGCTCTTCGCAATGGTGCACTCCAATTCATCACTTTAGATACTTTTATATGGTAAAAACATGGATGTCCTACAAAACAAGTGAGAGCACCAAAACTTGTGGAACTTGTTAGTTTCAAACCCTACTACTATGCTTTGTGATTCATTTAGTGTCATTTCATGCAATAGTTGATGGTTAATTATGAGCATTAGTGAGCGTCAACAAGTTCCCCCAAGCTTACCCTTTGCTAGTCCCTTAGCAAAGTCAAACCCAACAATGGATCAGGAGTTGCTACAATATCTTCACTTCCATCAAGTATACTACCGTTAAACAAAAATTCTCCGAAACATATCATGTTATTCTTCATGGGGCTTATTACTCTTACCATAGATATTAAATAATTGAGAGATTGAACGATCAAATCAAGCACTATGTCTCTGTTCTTTCACTTCACCTTTATCTCGGAGTTTTAATTAATTTTTAAAAGTTTTAATACATATGTTGTCAAAATAATCAATGGATCCAAAGAGAAAGTCAACCAACCATTGAATCAAGAAGTGCATGTGTATGGAAAAATAGAGTCGGATGCTCTTTTGAATATATTCACTCTCTTTTGTTTATCAGAGACATATGGCTATTAGGCTCATTCTACTGTCGGGCACGTGCCCATTTTTTCTGACATTTTTTTTCTTCTTCGAGGTTCCGGATACTTGTCCCTTTTTATTTCCTCGGGATCTATCTTTTTGAGGTTTCGGACACTTGTCCCTTTTTATTTCCTCAGATCTCTTTTTTTTCTTCTTCTTTTTTTTTCATAGCCACATGTTTCCAACAAACTTCAGAGAGTATAGCAACAGATAATTATGAGCATTTATGCGGAAGATGGATGAAATGTGTAAGTGATCTCAATTCAATGGCAAGATAACATATCACAGGGTCACAAAGCTTAATTTAACTCAATGCAATTATTAGTCATATTCATATTTAGAAATCTCCGGGACTTTAGTGTTGTTTAGAACAAGATAATAGCAGCTCAGATCATCACATGTCATATCCCAATTACCTAGACCTTAGATTAAGTATTTGTCATCCATGTATTTAATTTTATTTTAAGGCGTCATTATTAATTAGGAGAACTCATGCTTTGAAGGCTAGGTACTTGAAAGAAATTAGATAGACCAACTATTCATCATTTCCATGCAAAAGATTAGAGAGAGAGGGTTCTTCTTTTATTATTAACTTCTTAAAACAATCTAAGCAAACTTATCATAGTATTTATTTAACCTAACACACTTTATTATAAATAACTAAGATAATGAATAAGACATACCTGGATCACGAAGATAACGGGGGTGCATCTCCCCCAAGCTGGTTCCCTTAATAGCGTTGAGCCTTCATGTGCCCATATATTTTTGTCTCTCTTTTTTTTAATTAATGGTGAGCCTTCATGTGCTCTCATTTTTTTTGTGTTTTCATTTAATTTTTAAGAGTGAACCTTTATGTGCTCACATATTTTTGGTGTTTTCATTTTGTTTATAGAATGAAAAACTTAAGAGGATAAAGATACTTACATGGATACATGGGGTGCCTTCCCCCAAGCTGAATGTTGACATAGTCGTTTGATCTTGTAATGTAGCAGACTAACAGAGCTTTGATTGAGGTTGATGGTTGTTGAAACAGTGCTCCAGTAGTGGATGGAACATTCACTTGCTCGTCAGCTTTTCTTGGCCTTTTAAATCCTGTGAAACTCAAATAGACAACAAAACTTGTGGAACAGATTAAGCATTAGCGGTTGGCCACTCAAGCCTTAGTTGTCCAGAATTTCAGTAAGATCTCTTTCTCAATATTTTTATGTTTTTATATTTTTATGATGCAAGAGAAAATGCAATAGGATGAATGTATGCATATTTATTTTTAGTATTATTATTATTATTATTATATTTTTTTATGCCACCACGGTGAACATTCCTGTGGGTTTTTACACACCATAGAATTATTCACATGGGGCTTCATGGTTTATGATGTAGTGTAACAAATGCAATATTTTTATTTTCTTTTCTAATGCAATGCAGAAATTAAAATGTTTGTGAATTAAATATGATGATGCAATGAATAACTAAGAATTAAATATGAGAAATATGCAGGAAAATAAATATGAGGATAACTACCGATTTTTACCTTCGCCAGATATTTAGGTCCGACGAACCGGACCTTCCCTTGATTTAGACCTCCCAAGGTATGCCAGACGTTTCGAAAGTTGTTATTGATTGTACCTCTTAGGTGCAGACATTTTCTTCCATATTTTCTTGGTCTGAGTCTTCACTTCCTGTGGTTCACTGTCTTGAGATTTCTTTCCTTTCTTTTTCGGGGACAGTGTCGATAGCTTCTTCTTCGTGATTGACCTCTCTATTCTCGATAGCTTTGTCTTCTTTGGCTTTGAGAGCGGCGTCTTTCACTTCTATTCTTCTTGGGTGCTTCATTGGGCATTTAGTTGATGAAGTTGCATCGTGCTTTTTCTCCAGGAAAGTGAAAATGGATTTCCTCTTGTAAATGATTGCACTTGTAGCATAGAGGAATGGTCTTCCTAGGATGAGGTGGACATCATCGTTTTCTCCTATGTCGAAGATCAAGAAGTTTGTGGGGACTTCATGACCTCTAATTTTGACTACGGCGTCTTCCATCATTCCTTCTTGTTTATGCCTCTTGATATGGTGTCACTCTTGTTCTTCGTTCGTCCAGCAGTTTGAAATGAAGCGTTAATTATGGAAGCTGGCAGCATCTTGCTCAGTGTTCATGTTCTTGTAGATCTAGGATCTTCACTCTATAGAATTTAGGAGTTGACAAACTTCGCCCTGTTTGCTCAAGAGTGTATCCTGCTCATAAAGACAAGGTAGAGATCAAGTGCATGGGCTCTGTTGGTGGAAAAACACCAACAGAACCAAAAGTTTTGTTTATTCCCCTCTAACCTTGGGCACATTGCACAAGACAAACTTGTTGTTTATGTGTTCTATTCAATTTTAACATGAGTGATAGGATCAGAGGATGAGCATGAAAGTAGCATCTTAAAATATTTAACAGATCAAATTACTTAACCCAAGGAAGGATAATCTATGCATAAAGTGTCGATCTTTTCATGATTAAGATATATCATCTTCCAAAGGTTAGATGCACAACATTTTAGCTCATGTAGTTAAGACAATGAGATTCAAGAGAGTAAAGCTAGGAACAAAGATCAAAGGACTAAACATGTTGAGTTGATTAGGTTGGATCAAGTGAGGTGCAACTTAAACATGTTTTGTTCTTTATCTATGTTCATACTAGAATCAAGAAGAAGCTTTTAAAGTGATGGTTAGTTACCTTGAAATGTTACTTTGTCATTGAAGAGTGATGTGTCGAACCACTTTGTGGAAGCTTCTCTTGTCTAGCTGGCTTGTCTTCTCTTGTTTGTCTCATAGTATGCTTGAGAGGAGGAAGATCACAGTGGAATCATCTTTAGAGGTATCGACCTTCCATCTCTTGTGTCGACTTATCAGTGAAGGCGCATTGTTCCTCGAGTATGCTGACTAGGATCCTCTCTCTTTCTTGTACTATGAGGATGTAGGGACAGTTCCGTATTCTTCTCTTGTCAACCTTTCTTGTTTTCCTTTAATCATTGGGTTGGCAAGAGACTTGAATTTAGAGCTGCTACTCGAGTGCCTCCATGAGAGTCTTTTGTCTTGTAATGTCACAACTGAGACTTGTCCTCTCAACAGTGTCTAGATGATGGGGGTCTTATCGACTGTTCTTCTTAATTTGCTGGCTCAGGTGTTATCTCTCCATCTTCTAACACTTGTGGTGCAGTGGCTTCATCCTTCATGATGCCCTCCTCAATTCTTGGTAGTTGGTTCTCCCTTCGGTGTCTTCTCTTGGTACTTTTTGGCTGCTCATAAGTGATGTAGTTGTTGAAGATTCAGCAAAAGATCCAAGAGTTGACTTCTCCAGGTTCGGCAAAGATGATAACATTGATGGTGTTCAAGAACGATCTTCCAAGAATGAGTGGTGGATCATATTCTTCTCCTCGACTAGGACAACATCTAGTGGTTTGTACTGATCAAAGTGGTGAGTAGGACATCGATATGTCTTGAAGCTGAATTTCTCCTTCCCCCTTTGATTGTGAAACACATCTAGACAACGGAATTGTCTCTTCTAGGCTGGCTTGTGATGTAGATGGACTCCCGACAACATGTTCATGTGTTTGACTTGTAGATCTTGCTATTGTTGTAGTGGTACCATCTTGTCTCCCAAGCTAGCTCTTGATTAGAAAAGAGGATAACTTCCCACTTCTTGTCTTGATGTCTTGGGCAATATTGGTTGCAGGCATAGGTTGTCTCATACGAGGTAAGTTGCATCCTGTTTGTCATCAGTGCCCAAGCAAGACTCAAAGCTAGGCTAGCACCGTTTGTGATCTGAGAGTAGGTTTGTGTGTCTATGGTTTGGGTTTTGGATCTTCAATGTTCAGACCAAACCATGGATAAACAAAATCTCTCTCCTACGTAACGTTACTGGATATATACCCGAAGGATTGCAAGAATTTGAGGCATGGGTTGTTATCCATAACTTATATATTTTGCATCTATGCTAATAAAAAGATATTTTTTAGGATTATTTTAACATAGACTAGTATGTGTTGGCTGCACTTTAACATGATTCAAGGCAAAAGATAACTTGCAGTAGAAGACAAAATAAATAAACTTTGATACTCACAGTTCTTTCATCCATGATGAATGAGCTGAGTCTTCATTGTGCAAAGTTGTTGAAGTTCATGTGTCTCTTCATCTCCAGTGTGAGTTCATCTCCGGACTTTCCCAAATTGATATTGAAAGTTTCTCTGCAGGGGTTAGTCCAACAAAATATCCAACATCCACTATAGCATACTGTCGGCTCAGAAACCAACCTAGACACCACGTCTAATTTGATTTAAGAGGGCATTCTAACCTAAGCATGCTTAAATTAAAAGGCCTTTGAAAGCAAGATCACCCACTCCTAAACTAGGCACCATGCTTCATTTAAGAGATGTATGAAAGTACTTCAAACCTAAACATATACTATAGCAAATAAAGGTAACATGAAAGTATTATAGAGATTTATTCAGATCGTGATGGAAGAGCATGATTAGTATACGAGCATATCTTAAAGGTAGGGACAACCAACATAGCAACATGGCAAGAGATGTTCTTACGAAGTGTATCCCCCAAACTTGGTGTTTGCACAAATCAAGATTGGATGAATGTAATTTAATGTTACATGATGATTGGTTGGACATACCTTGTGTTTGTTGTTCCTTCGTTCTTTTCTGCTCCAGACCTAGAAAGGTTAGTGACAAGAATACCCGAAGGAATATTTTCATAATTATATTTCTATGCTCATTACAAGGACAATGCAATAGAAATGTAGGCATAGCTAATAACCAGGTGTTATGATGGGGTGTAAGGATTCTACTGGTTATAGCTTGCGTTCATGGGGTAGTGATAGATAAGAGTGGAATTCAAAAATAAGATTCATAAGAATGAAAACAAAAATGATGAAAAGACTGGGACAAAAAGGAAAAGATAAAAGTATGATTACAAGGTTAAACTATGACTTAAGTTGATCTACCGTTCCCCGGCAACGGCGCCAGAAATGCTTGTTGGTATAAATTAACGCACACTCTACTTTATCTGCAAGCGCACAGATAAAATCTACCGATGTAGCACTTCACCGGAGTAACCCAGTTTTAATATCGAACCCAAAGGAACGGATAGTGTTAAGTCTTAAAGTCTATCCCTTGAGTAGCTAACAAGGACAGAGAATCTAGAAGTATAGAGGGGATCATAAAGGCTGTCTAATTCCAATTTAAGAGTGATATGTTTATATTATTCTTAGTGGGGAAGTTGCCATAAAAGGTCACAAATAGAGTATGAATCTTTTATGCAAATGTATAATCCTACCGAGCCTACACACGGGTAAGTGGACTATAGAAGAGTCAACAAGGCTATAAGAGTCACCCTTGCGAACAACCACTACTACTGGCGTTATAGGAGGCATTTATGAGCTATCAAGTCTAAGCACCACGCTTACACTATCCAACTACTCTAACTCTAGAATGACTAGAATTAAAGTACTCAAAAGAGAGTCATAAACCTTAAGAATAATAAGAACAATGGCTCAAACTTAAATATAGACGTTGATTACCGAAACAATCGCTGAAGTTGATGATGAACTTGAATCCATAGGTACAAGATGAAAAAGTGGATCCGACAGGCCGGAGCTCCTTCTTGATCTCTTCCTCTCTCTCTCTCTCTCTCTCTTCTAGTTCTAATATAAGACTAGGTTCTAAACCTAAACTATAGGGGTAACTAGTCTTCTACTGGAAAGCTAATTCTTGATTACAACTAGATGAACTAGATCTAATTCTAGATGAACTAGAAGAGATTCATCTAGAGGGACCTCTACTTCTAATTGAAACCCTAGTTTCTGATGTGGAGATGAATAATGAAGATGGAGAAGCCTGGAGAGGGGGGTCTGGGTCTGGTTTTATAGCCTGGAGCGTGGAACGTGAGCTCTTGGATCAAACCGACTTCAGGGACGGTGGAGATGCATCCTAGGAGGCGGTGGAAGAAGCTTGCAGAAGACGGAGGCGAAATGGGCTCTGTGGCTGACCGGTCGGTCTCCATGTGGGACCGGTCGGTCTGGCCTAGTGGGCCCACGTGGTGGCCCGCCTCGTGGTGTCTTCTGGTGTCTTCTAGATCCTTCTTTTGCAGATTTCGTTGCGAAATTAATATCTTTTCATCTGGGACTCCGAATATAGCAAATGATATGTCCGTTTCGATCGTCTCGACGAGCTCTTCGCAATGGTTCACTCCAATTCATCACTTGAGATACTTTTATTATGGTTAAAACATGGATGTCCTAAAAACGAGTGAAGCACACCAAACTCGTGGAACTTGTTAGTTTCAAACCTACTACTACTATGCTTTGTGATTCATTTAGTGTCATTTCATGCAATAGTTGATGGTTAATTATGAGCATTAGTGAGCGTCAACAGTTTTCACAAAACAAACAAGGAGAGGATGGCCACATTGTTGGAACAAAGCGAGACTTGTGGCCAAGGGTTATAGTCAGAAGGAGGGGATAGACTTTGAGGAGACTTTTGCTCCTGTAGCTCGTTTGGAGGCTATTAGGATACTCTTGGCTTTTGCTGCATCCAAAGGTTTTAAACTTTTCAAATGGATGTCAAGAGTGCCTTCTTAAATGGCTACATAGAAGAAGAGGTGTATGTAGAACAACCCCCCGTTTTGAAAATCCCAAGTTTCCAAACCATGTTTTTAACTTCACAAAGCTTTATATGGTTTGAAACAAGCCCCTAGAGCCTGGTATGATAGGTTGAAAACCTTTTTGCTTTCTAAGGGTTTTAAAATGGGATGTGTGGATAAAACGTTTTTTCTCTCCTCAAGCAAGGCAATGACACTCTCTTGGTCCAGATTTACGTGGATGATATCATTTTCGGTGGTTCTTCTCACGCTTTGGTTGCCAAGTTTGCAGATACTATGAGCAGGGAGTTCGAGATGAGCATGATGGGCGAGTTGACTTTCTTTCTCGGATTGCAAATTAAGCAATCCCGAGAAGGGACGTTTGTGCACCAGGGCAAGTACACCAAAGACTTGCTGAAGAGGTTCGATATGGGTGAGGCCAAGCCTCTTCCAACACCCATGTCGACCACGACGGCTCTGGCTGTGGATGTGGATGGAGAAGCTATGGACCAGAAGGAGTACCGAAGCATGATCGGGTCGCTGCTCTACCTGACGGCGACACGCCCGGACATACACTTTGCAGTGTGCCTGTGTGCGCGTTTTCAGGCATCGCTGCACACTTCTCACCGTCAGGCGGTCAAGCGTATTATGAGGTACCTTCGCTTCACACCTGAGTTCGGGATTTGGTATTCAGCTTCCTCCACCCTCTCCCTTTGCGATTTCTCTGATGCCGATTTTGCTGGTTGCCGTGTTGAGCGCAAGTCCACTTCTGGAACTTGCCAGTTTATTGGGTCCTCTCTTGTATCGTGGTCTTCTCGCAAGCAGTCTAGTGTCGCTCAGTCTACCACAGAGGCTGAATATGTTGTTGTGGCTAGCTGCTGTTCTCAGTTGCTTTGGATGATGGCCACTGTGTGATTTTGGTCTGAGTTTTACTCGTGTGCCTTTGCTTTGTGACAGCATGAGTGCTATTAGCGTTGCTAAGAACCCCGTGCTTCACATGAAGACCAAACACATTGATGTGTGCTTTCATTTTCTGCGAGACAACTATGGGAAGGGTGATATCAACCTTCACCATGTCGATACTCATCATCAGTTGGCTGATATTTTCACCAAGCCTTTGGACCAATCAACCTTTAATCAGTTGAGAGGGGAGCTTGGTGTGTGTTTCCCCTTTTAGATGGGGGAAACATTTTGGTTCTTGTATCATAGACTGACTATTTTCTCGTATGTTTTTTTGTCTAGTTTAGTTTAGTCTTTTGCATTTCAGCATACGCTTTTATATTCTGAGCTTCATGTATATAATCTTTAGAATGTGACTATGCTCTGTTTAGTATGCTCCGATGCTATATGTTGATACTTGTAGCTTATGCTCTTTCTATGATCACTAATACATGTTGTGAGCTGAGCTATTTTTGAATGGTGAACCAGCCTAACAAACATAAAACTTGAAAATGTTCACCATTGAGATATGCAACTAGCATGTGTAGGATGTGTTGAATTCACTCGTGCTTTTCATATATGCTAGGTTGCTATGTCTCTAGTTTTGAGTCACTCACTTGCTTGGTTTGTTCATAATCTGTTTAAAATTGAACCAAGTTTTAAGTGAATTGAAAAGATCGAGATGGGATTGCTTGCCAACACATCACGGTATCGAGACTGTTTCTCATTGCACTTTTGAGTTAAACTTGAGCCGTGTAGTGTATGACCGAAACCGATGCCTTAAGCTTCTGATTGCATTTTGCATAGGCTTCGCTCGGTTGAAAATTTAGGCAATGACAAGCTTTCAACCTCTCGCAATCACATGCTAAATTCTGAACTTGTGTAATTTCACCGCTGCAACTCTGATCTAAAATTGAAATCACAAGTTTATGCTTCAATCTATAGCATGATGTTTGAACTTTGCTAGGGGTAGTTCACCTTGTATACATGCTAAGCACGTGTTTGATTTCCTGTCTATACATGTGTAGTGCTATTTTGATGGTGAATACGTTTAGCTAAAACTGCTCACTTTGCTCATATGTTCATATTTCGTATATAGTGATCAGTTTAAGCCTTTGCTAGCATTTTGTGGATATTGTGAGTCATCGGATCGGAACTGTGTAGAGCATCTTTGCATTCTCTTGGCTATATTCCTGAAGCTGCTAACTTGCATCTTGACTCATATGCATTTTGGAAGGGGGATAATTTCTCTTGTTGGCATTTTTGGTGGTGCATTTTCTAAGGAGAGAACTTCTACTCGATGGTGCATTTTTGCTTGATGGTGCATTTTCAACTAAGGGGGATATTGCAAATCATATGTTCTCTGAGTGTTCAACTAAGGGGGAGAAAATTTTCAAATCTTGTGCTTTCCGAGTTGAACCAAGGGGGAGTTTCCTGGTTGTGTGCACTACTTGAGGGGGAGTTTGCTTCTTGGTAACCATAAGATTTTGGTTTCGGAGCGTTTTCTGCTAGTTGTGTTGAGCCTTTGTGCCTCTATCTTGAGGGACTAGCATTTGCTTCGATTTCTCAATTGGTATTTGCTAGCGGTGTTGAGCCTGTTCTACCTCTTCTTGAGGGCTAGCTTTGCTTTGCTTGCTTGCGTCGAGCCGTTGCCCATGTCTTTGGGAACCAAGTTTGTTTTGCTCTTTCCACTTGACCTTCTTCGGCTTTGCTATGCTTTTGGGTCATTTGGTTGAGTTCTCTCTTCTCCTTCCTTCCTTCTTCTATTTCCATTATGATTTGTGTGTATAGTTGACAATGCACTCATCAAGGGGGAGATTGCGGATACATGGGTGTATGCCGAGTCTCGAGTGATGAGTGATTGTCAACGGGTTTGATCGCAGGTTCTTTGGCTTGTGTTGTGCAGGTGTCGAGCACGGAGACAGTGATCGAGGGCAAGGTGAAGGTCAAGTAGAGACGTGCCGTGCCGACGGACCGGGAGCGGTGAAGGGCGGACGTGAGGCTTGGACTGAGGGACCGGTGGCCCGAGGATCAGCTGTGGTGGCTGGCAGCCTGGGACAGCGACGAGCGAAGACTTGTGGGCACGGTGTTGCTCGGGTCGAGGACCTGAGGACACGTGTCGGTGGACGGGGTGCACGGGCGGTGCATCCCCTCTACGGCTTTGGTTTTGTGGTTGAGCCACAGAAAAACCACCGAGTGGACGGTTTCCAGGTTTGGGCCTCAAAACCTGGGCGCTGATGGTTTCCGAGTTTGGGCCACAAAACTCGGGCTGAGGACGGTTTCTAGGTTTGGGCCTCAAAACCTGGGTGCTGCGGGTTTGCTGAGTTTGGGCCACAAAACTCAGGCTACGGTCGGCTGGTTTCCCGGTTTGGGCCTCAAAACCGAGGGCGAAGTCCGTGAAAAGGACGAGTGGAGCGGGGGCGGCACGTGGTGGCAATCGGAGAGGTTGCGTCGAGCCAACACTACCAGTTGTGCGAGCGTGGCCGTCGGATCACCAGCATCTTCGAGTTGGTCCAGAATAACCCTAGGGTTTAGCTGGTTCGCTCTGTAATTAGAGAGGGGTAGAGTAGGAATTAGAATTAGGATAAGTAGAGGGAGACACCCTCCTCCCCATCTATCTCAGTCATTTGCTCTTTGCACTTAGTGTTTCCTGCTCTCCCAATCCCCTGCTGTAGCTACTGAGATCCGCAGAGAACCATACCTCTGTGTACTGGAGATTTTGAGGAAGTGAGGCCGTAACCTCATGATTGTAGCGTGTGGTAGCCACACGGTTGCAGATAGATGACTTGATTCGCGTTTTGGTTCGTGTTCTTCGCGTTCTTCGTTTCTCCGCATTTTTCCCGTCACTCGATCTCCCTTTCTAGTGCGTCTTTTCGAAATCCACTTGAATCATCTTGTTCTTTATAGTGAGGAGATCATCTTGACCGAAGGAATTCATCTAACTCCTCACGAACAAGTAGATCGGGTCGATTTCGTTTTCGTGGCGCTTTTTTTTCGGTCATACACCTTCCCCTTTGATTTTCCGTTGATTGAGTTGATTTGAGCGGATGATTTCTTGGGGATAGTCTCCTAACTACCTTGTGATCATCCTCTCCAAGTTTGGGATCAAGGGATTTTGTCTTGGATCGATTTGGAGGAGTTTTGGGTGAAGGGCGACCGGAATCGCCCTGACTGGGAGTTGGCGGACAGTCCGCCACCCCAGGCGCGGACAGTCCGCGCATCGGGACTCAGCCAGTTCAGTGGCTGCGTGTCTTGGTGAACACTGCTGTTTTTAAACCGCGGACAATCCACCGTTAGGACCCGCAGACAGTCCGGGAGGCGTCCAGCAGTTGTTCAGCAACTCTGCTGTTTTGCTCTTTTGGCTGGCGGACTGTCTCCCACCTGAGCCCAGACAGTCCGTGACCGTACTGGCGGACAGTCCGTGACCCTGCTGAAGCCTCCGGTTTAGTGCGTTTGCTCTCCTGTCTTTTCCGCTTGGTTTTCGGACTTCTCGTTTGACCCTATAGTTAACCAAGAAACCTCTGTAGGTATCTTTGCTACTTGTTAGCATCGGTATTTAGGGATCTCTCGACGTAGCCTTCAAACTACGTTCGGGACTCGGTTTTCAAGGGGCAAACTTGTGCCGGTGCTTTTGGTGTTTGGCTTGCTATCGCTTTGTGGTGCCTCGCTGTGATCCTAGGGATCATCCACCCTCTTCCAAGGGTCGTGGGCATCACATTTTTGGTCGTAGCTTTCGGGGGTTGATTTTGGGACATTTGGCCAAAGTTTCGAGAGAATTTTTGTTGGCTCCCATTCACCCCCCCTCTGGTCGCCTTGCTAGTGCTTTCTTGATCCTTCAGGTCGGTGCCATGAGTCGTCGTAGTCAAAGTAGATCTCAACGGTACAACAGGTGGAGGAAGTTCTGGATCATCAATCTGGTCTCCATCTTCCTCATCATCAAAGAGAGGTTCACCGACCTCGTGATCACCTGCACGCTCAAATCTAGAAGAAGGACAATGCATGGTCTCGTCGAAGGTGACGTCAGAAGTCTCCATGACTCGGTTAGTGTCAAGGTTAAGTACACGATATGCACGAGTATGATTTCCATAACCCAAAAAGACACTGTTAGAAGAACGAGACTCAAACTTGTCCAAGTTACCTTTCTTACGAATAAAACAATGGCAACCAAAAACTCTAAAATAACTCACTTTGGGCAGCCTCCCAAATCGCAACTCATAAGAGGTTTTCTTCAAGAAAGAATGGAGGAAAATGCGATTGGAAATATAGCATGCAATGTTAATAGCCTCGGCCCAATACTTCCTAGGTGTCCTATGCTCATCAAGCATCGTCCTAGCCATCTCGACAAGGGTCCAATTTTTCCTCACAACCACACCATTTTGTGGGGTGTGTAAGGGGAAGAAAACTGATGCTCTAAATCCAAAGAGTTACAAAACTTCTCAAAGTCTGAGTTTTTGAACTCGGAACCATTATCGCTATGAATAGCTCTCATCAAGTTCTTAGGGAACTCGTTCTGAAGACGCAAAATCAGATTGCAAGTAAAAGAGAAAGTCTCACTTTTCTCAGCCAAAAAGAAAACCCACGAATATCTCGAATAGTCGTCAACAACTACAAGCACATACCACTTCCCACCGACCAAGCTAACTTGAGCTGGACCAATAAGGTCCATATGCAAAAGCTCACTGGGATGCTTAGTCATAACTTGATTCACCGGAGGGTGGGGAGCGGCAACCATTTTCCCGTGTCTACAAGAGTGGCAAACAAGATTGTCGGTGGTACCAAAAAGGGTACCCCCAATCAACGCAAAACACCCGAACGCTCTATCTCCGTCTCGCCCGAGCCCTCCCAGCCAAGCCTCAAGCGAACGCTCTATCTCCGTATCGCCCGAGCCCTCCCAGCCAGGCCTCGGGCGAACGCTCTATCTTCGTCTCGCCCGAGCCCTCCCAGCCAGGCCTCGGGCGAACGCTCTATCTCCGTCTCGCCCGAGCCCTCCCAGCCAGGCCTCGGGCGAACGCTCTATCTCCGTCTCTCTCGCCCGAGCCCTCCCAGCCAGGCCTCGGGCGAACGCTCTATCTCCGTCTCGCCCGAGCCCTCCCAGCCAGGCCTCGGGCGAACGCTCTTTCTCCGCCTCGCCTCGCCCGCCCTCCGAGCAAGGCCTCGGGCGAGCACGATCGCTCTCTCTCTCTCGCTCGCCGAGCCCTCCAGGCCTCGGGCGAGCGCGCCCCTACACCTCGAGCCTTAACGCACGGACCTCGAGCTGTACAGACAGCCGTACCAGCCCATACCACGCATTTAATGCCTTCACCTACTCCGGTCATGTCCACTAGTGCACAGCATGTACCACAGTGACTCGGTGTAAAGGTCAAGTCTCGTTTTCACCACAAGCATGGGCAAAAGGGCACCAGTACAGCACTGTTCGGCCAAGCCATGCACTGTAACCCCTCGAGGCCGGCTACGCGCCCCTCGAGCCCTGCACTGTAACACCCCGAGGCCGGCTCCGCGCCCCTCGAGCCCCCGTGGCACCACCTCGAGGCCGGCACCCCGCCCCTCGAGCCCTGACAAGCTCTCTCACTCTTGGAAGACAGGTACTCCAAGACCTGGAGGGACCCCGCTACGTCCTGTACAAGCCGGAATGGGCGCTGTACGGCTTCCACTCCGCCACGCCACCATGACCGCGCCCGGGATGGAGGCCACGCTTCAAGGACGCCTCAACAGCAACGCCCACGTCGGCTACAATGTCTTCGACAAGACAGGATTCCTACCCTGCTTTGTATTGGGCGCCGTACGCCCCGACACTTGTAAAACCCCTGTGTAACCCAGGCCTCCCCTTGCCCTATAAAGGGGACGCCAGGGCCCTCATTCGCATGTGGACAAACACGTTAGCGCCTTACACCCATACACTTAAGTCCGGACCCCGGTCCACGCTCACCAAGCTTGTATTCGCCCCTATACAAGCACTTAGGTGCAAGTAATACAAGAACATCCCCCCCCCCTGGACGTAGGGCCTTCTTTGCCCGAACCAGATAAATCCTTGTGTCCTCTTGCATCACCATCCAGGAAGAGAAGCACGCGATCATATCACTCGTTGGTGTGATACCCCCGGGTACGAAACACCGACAGTTGGCGCGCCAGGTAGCGGTGCGCGTGTCCGAGACATTTTCTCGCTATCTCCTGGATGGCTTCTTCGACTCGACTCCTTCGTTCTCTGCCGGTGCCGTCGTGTGGTTCGGGAACCTTGAGTCCCTAGCCGCCGGCAACGGTAACGAGCTGACCCCGCTCTCCACGGAGGGCCCGAGCGGAAGGCGTGTCACACCACCCCGCGCGGGGGCATGACGCGTCGTCTGCACCACCACGCGTCGCCACTTCGCCTTCGCGAGCGGCGTCGTGGTCACCATTGTTGCCAGGCACAGGCGGTGCCGGCGGCGTACGCCCACTTCCCCGCGGCTGGCGCAGAATCCCCGAGGGGAGACCTGCCCGGCACGCGGCCGACGACCTCCAGGGCACGGCTCCCCCAGCAAGTTCGTCCGTCACATGTGCGGACCGGCACGTCTGGTATCCCACCAGGGAGTGCTTCCAGCTCGAGGGGGTGGTGAGCGATGCCGAGGACGACGACGACGAAGAAGTGCGCGTGGGCGCCCGCCGCAGACGAGCGGGCTAAGTTGGCACCCACGCACGACGCCGCCCCTCGAGCCGGACGTGGGAGTTCGACTTCGACGTCACTCCTCGAGCCAGACTCGGAGGCTCGACCTTCAACACACCGCCCCTCGAGCCGGACGTGGGAGCTCGACCTTCGACGCCCCACCTCGAGCCGGACTCGGGGGCTCAACGTCCCTTCGACACCGCTCCTCGAGCCGGAGTCGGGAGCTCGACCTTCGACGCCCCACCTCGAGCCGGACTCGGGTCTCGACGTCCCTTCGACGCCCCTCCTCGAGCCAGACTCGGAGGCTCGACCTTCGACCCCCTCCTCGAGCCGGACTCAGAGGCTCGACCTTCGACGCCCCTCCTCGAACCGGACTCGGGGGCTCGGCCTTCGACCTTCAGCGCTGCCCCACGAAAACAATTCCGAGCCCGACTCCAGCTCGAAGCATCGAACAGCTACGTTGTTTTTCTATCTCTAAAGCCTCGAGGCTTCGTACATTTCTCGTACTTTGTACAAATTTCGCATTTCGAATGAATAAAAGTTAGTTTCCAAGTTCTTTGTTTCATTCAAAACTAGGGTAGCCTTGACTCTGTCTTATCAGAGTCAAGACTTCCTCGCGAGCTAGCCAGGGGATCCCCCCTAAAGTTCCCAAAAACCTCGCACGTTTTCTAAACTCGACGTTTTGTTATTTTTCTATGCCTTGAACGCGCCTCGCGACTAAGAAGAAAACACCTTGGGCCCCCTAAGGACCAAGGGTGTCGAGACGGGAGCTCGCCTACGCCCCCGGGCTACGGTACCTCCACTCGCTCCCACCCTCGAAGGACCCAAGTCCGTGTCGAAAACTTAGTCGAAGCAAAACTCGGCAAAGAAAAATAAGAAAACTCGAGCGCAAAGATATTTCAATATCACCTCGGGCTCTCACCCCCGAAAGCCCTTGAAGGAGTCCTTCCCACTCCTCCGAGGCCTCGGGGCTATCAGGAGAAGGGTCTCCGACCCGACGCCCGACGCCCCCGAGACTTGTGTTTTCGCTCGCTTTATCAAAACAGGCAACAACGAATGAAATGCGAAAATGTTTTTACATTAGGCCTCGAGGGCCGCGGGCATGTTCCTTCTCACAAAAATATCCTCCCACGGAGGACACAACACAAGGGCTCGGCGGCCCAAACTAACTTTGTCTCTCCTCTTGAGGCTCGTCCGCAGGAGCAACCATCAAGGGTCTTCAGGCGCCGAGGACGCTGCTGGGGAAGCCCCACGTCCTCTTCAAAAAACAGAGCCAGGGCCTCCCCAGGGGCCTCGACGACCCTGGTGAGCTCCGCGATCTCCCGCTCAGCTTCATCGTCATCGTCCGGCAGGATGAACCCCTGGCTAACGGCGTCAAAGTTGAGGCCGGCGTAGTGGCTGGAGATCACGGCAAAAGCCCGCTTCACCCCAAGGTGCAGAGTGCCGCGCACCTGATCGTCCCTATGGCCCCTTAGGGCAGACAGACGGCTGACCAGGGAGCCCCTGATTGACCCTCTGGGGCCCCAAGGGACGCGCAGGCACTGATGGCGGCCTCCTGCAGAACCTGGTGCTCCGAGGTCTCTGCCTGGTACACCAAACTGCAAGGCGGCTGAAGCGTCCTCCGCCTCAGTAAGCCTCCCCCGCAGCTCTGCAGAGGTTCGACGCGACTCACCAAAAGAAGGATCGAAGTACGACAAGGAAACCATAAAGCCGACGGAACAAAACGTTACCTTTCGCCGTGCCCTCCCACTTCTGGGCATTGTTGGCCGACGCCTCAGCAGACTTCCGAGCCTGCACAAGGTCCGCACTCAAGGCCTGCGCCTTGGATGCCTCCTCGGCAACCTGAGCGCGGAGGGCCTCGACGGTCTTCTCTGACTCATCCAACCGCGACGCCAGGTCCTTGGCCCTCTCCCCCTCCCGGACGCCGCGCTCCCGGGCCTCGGTGACCGCGGCGGTCAAGCCTAAGCACTGAGTGCGCAGCCGACCCGTCTCGGCAACGCAGCCGTCAGCTCCGAGCAACGGGCGCTCAGCCGGTCCGCCTCGGCGTTCTTCTCGGTAAGCTGCCCCTGGATATGAGCGAGCTCGGCTTTCGACGCCCGAAGCTGCTCCCAGACGTGGCTCTCCTAGCGGAGGAAGTCCGACTTGGCCTGTGAGGCCCCCATGAGCTCCTAAGATAAATAGTCGACCAGACATTAACCCCCCTTTTTTCGACGAAATGGAAAAGAGGATCGCCCAAACAAGGGTCCTCACCTGGGCGGCCTGTGGTAGCTCCGTCTCCACCATCGCCAGAGACGTCTTCAATGACCGCGTGAGGAGCGAGCCGAGCCGCCCGAGGTCGTTCCAGTTTCCAACCTCGGGGGCATCGTCGAGGACGAATACCGGCTCGGCCTCGGGATCAGCTGGATCCCTCCACTCCACTCGAGGTCCGCCCCAGGTGGGAGAGCGACCTCCCGAGCGGACGGGGGCCGAGCTTTCGCCCCCTCCTCCAACCTCTGTCACCAACAGCCTCGGCGGCACGCTGGTAACCTTGACCCCCACCTCTGCTGTCCCACCTTTTGGGGAAGTCTCGCCAGAAGAGATGGTGTGGACCTCCTTCGGCAAGCGCGACCCCTGAGGCAGGGCGTCGGCCCCAGCCTCGGGCGCAGCGGCCAGGGACGGCACTGCCTCAGCCGCCTTAGCAGCCTCGGCTTCAGCGGTCAAGGCCCCCGTCGCGCCCTCATCCTCCCTCGACGCGCCAGAAGCGGGATCCTCCTCTGGCGCCCCACCAGCGGAAACCGGGGCCCCCTCTGGGGACTTGATAATTTCGGGCGTGACGACCGGCCCGCCGGACCCCGGCAGGTGGTGCGTCACAGACGGTGCCACCATCGCGCCGGCGGAGGAAGCCGCCCCCACTTTCAGCGCCTTCCGAGGGCGGAGGGATAAGGCCTCCACGGACCGCTTCCCGCTGAGACAAGAGAAGAAAGATACGCATCATGAAAAAATCCCCACACAAGCAAACGCGAGACGGGCACGCGACGAGCGCTTACCCAGCCCTTGGCGCCCTCCTCGCGGTGGGCACGGGTGAGGTCCGCGGCCGCTGTGTCCCTGCAGGGGGAACCCCTCTCGGGGGAGGCGGGAGCTCCGTCCCGGGGGTCTCCGTCGAAGCCCCAGCCGACGGCGGCGTCGACAGACCCTGCGCGGACCCGTCGCCCCCCGGGGCGCAGAAGTCCCGCCACCCGCGCCCGGGGCAGAAACAAGGCTCTTCCCCGCCGCCTGCCCCGGACGTGACCCTCACGGGGCTCGCTGACCGAACCGGCGAGCGGTCCACGTCTGGGAACCCCGCCAGGGGCTCGGAGTCCCCCTCCGAGCCCTCCTCGTCTTCGTCATCGGAATCCTCCTCCGTAGGGGAGGACTCTTCCGGCTCACCATGGAGCTTCTGTTGCCGCCGACGCCTCTCCAGGTCGTCACGGTCCTTCCGACGCTTGGCTCGCCTGGCGTTCCTTTCGTCCTTCTTCTTTTTCCTCTCCTCGGCCAGGCGCCGCCTCTCCTCCCTTTCCTCAGGGAGGGGAGGCTTCGAGGCGCTGACCCCCTGTAAACCCTGCAAAAAGAAGGAAATAAGGATCGAACACGAACAGCTCCGCGGCAACACACCCACAGGATCGATCCCCTTACCAAGCTGATGTACCCGCGGTACGGGCGCATCGGAATACTGAGCAGCTTGCTCGCGTCCTTCACCTCCTTTATGCATCCCTCGCCCGGCGAACGAGCTCGGGATAGGCGACCGGGGACGCCCTCATCTGGCACTCCCGCAGGAGAGGCGCGTCGTCCCTCATCTTCGCCATGATCAGGGGCCGGTTCACCAGCGGCAGCACACACCGCTGGTGGAACCAGGCCACAACCATCCCGGCCGTCAGACCCGCCTTCCGCAGCCTCGACAGGGCCTCAAGAAGCGGGTCGAGTCGACCCTGCCTCTTGTCGACGACGCCGTAGTTCCAAAGGTCCGGCCGCGACTCGATGACGCGGCCGGTGTACGCTGGCAGCAACCCGTCGTCGTTGCGAAGGTAGAACCAGCCCACGCGCCAGTCCTTGTTTGAGGTGGCCGCCTGGGACGGGATGTACAGGCCCGACCTGTGCTGGCGAACGGAGAGCACGCAGCTCCCCGACCTCATCAGTCTCCCGCCGACCCTCCGAAACTGCCTTCGTGAAGAGCTCGCCCCGGAAGAGGTGGATCCAGAGCTCCCAGTGGGGCTCGATCCCCAGGAAGCCCTCGCAGACGGTCGCGAAGATGGCCGCCTGTGAAATGGAGTTGGGGGCAAGGTGATGCAGCTCGAGCCCGTAGTAGAAAAGAAGCGCCCGGAGGAACCGGCTTGCCGGCACCCCCCCGACCCCGCGCTCATGGAAAGCGATGAAGCTGACCACGTAGCCGTTCGGGGCCTCGGCTCCTCCTCCTCCGGACCGGGGGCGATCCACTCCGGCCTATCGGAGCCGGAAAGGCCCCGAAGAAGCCCTCTCTGCACCAACTCCGCTAGCTTCTCCGGGGTGGCGGCAGAAGCGCCCCACGGCTCGGCGACGTCGGCCATCCCGGACAACGGAAGGCGGAAGCGCGAATGTCGCAAAGGGGAAAGGTCTCGATCTCTCTCTCTCTCTCTGTCTTTCTTCTTTGCCGCTCAACCCTCTACTCTCGCCGCTGGCCCGGTCTCTCCCTTCCCGCCTCTGTTTTTGTGCGGCTGAACGGTGGAGGAAGACGAAGGAGTAGGGGGGACGGGCGAATGAGGAAAGGAACCGCCCCGAAGTCCCCAAGGGGCGTATTTATAAGGCAAAAACCAACGGCCAGATCCCGGTTGATCACTATTCACCCGCATTTAATGCATTACACACGCAGGAGATCTCATGATTGCGAGAATCCCCTCGATGCGGGTGCGCACGCAAGCATTAAATGCCTGGTCGTAGGCCCTCGCACACATCCGCAACAGGCGCCGCCCACGTCCCCAGGAAGTCGCCTAAAAAGGCGCGCCCGCCGGAAGAAGTAACCTGCCTCTGACTCCTTCCCAGCGAAGGAACCCAGGACACCGAGCCCGTTGCGATCCAGGGGTTCGAAGGCCGACCGCTCCGAGGGTTCGACAGCCGCCCCAGGGTAACAGAGTCAGGAACGGCCGCGGACGCGCCTATAGCATGGCCCGAGCCGAGCCTGAGCACAGCGTCACCACCCCTCTTCCTTGCGAAAAGGATGCGTAGGGGTTGAAAAACCAAGACAAGGCCGCCTCTGACCGACCCTTCGCGAAAAAGGGCTCAGGGGCTCGCCTCGCACCCAAGACAAAGTCAAAAAACCTTGGTTTACCCCTAATCCCAAGGCCATCGATTGGCAACCAAGGGACTCGGGGGCTCGGGGATTACGATTAATCTCTTTTCTTTGTGTGAACATGAGATTTTCAGGCCTCGGACGAACACTCGTTCTCCGTCTCTCCCGCGCCCGAGCCCTCCGAGCCAGGCCTCAGACGGAGTCTCCCACGACGACGAAAGAGGTAAACGCATAGCATTTAATGCGTCCGCCTAACTATGTCTCGAGCCGGATGCAGGGAACGCGCGGCAGCTCTCCGTTCGCTTCACTACCTCCGGGCCCGCCACGACCGTCGCTCCGGCTTCGCGTTCGCCGCCCTCCCCGACAGTTTCCGCCTAAGAAGGCGCGCCCACCGGGCAGAAGGACTCCCAGACGACGGAGGCTTCTTCACAAAGGTAAAAACGGGCCCCGACCCTAAGTCTCGAAGCAGCGAAGGCTGGCCCTCGAAAAGGGTTCGACAGCCGGCTTCGAGCACCCGAGTCAGGGACACCAGGGGCGCCACTCGCGACATTACTCGAGGGCCGAGCCCTCGAGGCCCCTCACGTGTATCCAAGGCGGGGAGCTCGACGTGCAGTGAGATCCCCTCGGAGGGAGGCATCGAGCCACCAGGTCCTATCGAATGGACCCGGCACTCCTGCAGACTGAGCACCCATGCTTTATGAGACCGCCTCCGGGCCACAGTCGACTCCTATCGAACGGGGCACGAGCTCTCACTTGGATTCCCCTTACCAGCTCACCGGGAACCTCGATACTCGCCCACTCGGGGTAGTACGAGGCATCCCCCCTCGCATCCGATCGAAAGGACTCGCGGGATGACAAGCCAGGGCAATCGGCATGCCGGACAGCTCGAGGAGCCGGCCAGTCGGTTCAGCCTGGCACCCCTCGACGAAAGAGGGTCTAAGAACTCGGACAGTTACGACTAATCTCTTTTCTTTGTGTAAACATGAGATTTTCAGGCCTCGGGCGAACGCTCGTCCTCCATCTCGCCCGAGCCCTCAAGGCCAGGCCTCGAACGATCGCTCGTCTCGTCTCCGTCTCGCCCGAGCCCTCCGAGCCAAGCCTCGAACGGAGTCTCCCACGACAAAGGAAAGGTAACCGCAAACATTTAATGAGACTACCGAACCACATTTCGAGCCTGTTGACAGGTACACACGGCGCCGCGATCTTCGCTCCCTGACGATTTCCGCCTAAAAAGGCGCGCCCCGCTGGGCAGAAGGTTCCCAAACGACGGAGGATTCTTCGGGAAGCCCGCGAGGGAGTTCTAACCACTCCCCCATGGCCTCGGGGGCTACACCCGCGGGTCGCTCGCACACGACCCACGGAATCAAATCGACAAAACCCTCACCAGTTAGCTATCCATCGAGATCCCAATCTGGAGCCCCTGCTCGAATGCAAGCACTCAAACAAGGGCTCGGGGGCTACTGTCGGTGGTACCAAAAAGGGTACCCCAATCAACGCAAAACACCCGAACGCTCTATCTCCGTCTCGCCCGAGCCCTCCCAGCCAAGCCTCGGGCGAACGCTCTATCTCCGTCTCGCCCGAGCCATCCCAGCCAGGCCTCGGGCGAACGCTCTATCTCCGTCTCGCCCGAGCCCTCCCAGCCAGGCCTCGGCGAACGCTCTTTCTCCGCCTCGCCCGAGCCCTCCGAGCAAGGCCTCGGGCGAGCCCTCCTCTCTCTCCTTCTCCGCCCGAGCCCTCCAGGCCTCGGGCGAGCGCGCCGCCCCCCCCCTCGAGCCTTAACGCACGGACCTCGAGCTGTACAGACAGCCGTACCAGCCCATACCACGCATTTAATGCCTTCACCTACTCGGTCATGTCCACTAGTGCACAGCATGTACCACAGTGACTCGGTGTAAAGGTCAAGTCTCGTTTTCACCACAAGCATGGGCAAAAGGGCACCAGTACAGCACTGTTCGGCCAAGCCATGCACTGTAACCCCTCGAGGCCAGCTACGCGCCCCTCGAGCCCTGCACTGTAACACCTCGAGGCCGGCTCCGCGCCCCTCGAGCCCCGTGGCACCACCTCGAGGCCAGCACCGCGCCCCTCGAGCCCCCGTGGCACCACCTCGAGGCCAGCACCACGCCCCTCGAGCCCTGACACTCTCTCTCACTCTTGGAAGATAGGTACTCCAAGACCTGGAGGGACCCCACTACGTCCTATACAAGCCGGAATGGGCGCTGTACGGCTTCCACTCCGCCACGCCACCATGACCGCGCCCGGGATGGAGGCCACGCTTCAAGGACGCCTCAACAGCAACGCCCACGTCGGCTACAATGTCTTCGATAAGACAGGATTCCTACCCTGCTTCGTATTGGGCGCCGTACGCCCCGACACTTGTAAAACCCCTGTGTAACCCTGGCCTCCCCTTGCCCTATAAAAGGGGACGCCAGGGCCCTCATTCAATGTGGACAACGTTAGACCTTACACCATACACATACACCCCGGCCTTCACGCCACCCATACACTAAGTCCGGACCCCGGTCCACAACGCAAAGCTTGTATTCGCCCCTGTACAACTTAGGTGCAATAATACAATCCCCCCCGGCTGGACGTAGGGCCTTCTTTGCCCGAACCAGGATAAATCCTTGTGTCCTCTTGCATCACCATCCAGGAAGAGAAGCACGCGATCATATCACTCGTTGGTGTGATACCCCCGGGTACGAAACACCGACAAAGATCCTTCTCGATATGTAACTTAGGCAATCCTTGGATCAAACCAAGTGAACTAAGCCTTGCAAGCAAGTCGAAGCTCAAATGGCCAAGTCTCATATGCCATATCCAAATATCAAAGGAAGATCCAACCACAAGACAACGAGAAGTGCCAAAAGAATCCGAGATGTTCGCACGAAAAACATTCTCAAAGCGTGAGATCAAACACACAAGATCACCCTAGGAGTCCAAAATATGGCTGAGGTTCGGCATAAAACAAACCTCATAGCCATCCTCCAAAAGTTGTGAAACAGAAAGAAGGTTAAAATGCAAGTTCGAGACAAGAGCAACATCACACAACACAAAATTCTCATTAACCCGCACAGAACCACAAAACACAACCTTACCTTTGTTGTTGTCACCGAAGGTGATAAACTCCTTTCCGGCAACAGGACTTAGGCTGGAGAACCACTTGGAGTTTCCAGTCATGTGTCTTGAGCACCCGGAATCAACCAACCAAACGTTCTCTAGTCGACTTACCTACATCAATAAAAAGACATAGGGTGAGCATACGGTACAACACTGGGGTGAGTAAAGTGGGAAGTATACCAGTGTTGTCCCGCCTGCTCAAAAGAACGGTCAGCAGAAAAACCATTTTGAGCACGCCTACGGGGGAAGCGATCACCATGCACAGGAAAACATGGTCTGCTGGGAGCAGAGCGCTCACTGCGATAGCCAAAATGCAGTGGGGGTAATGCTCAAAGCCAAAACCACCGCCACGGGGTTCGTAGCCTACAAAGCTAGGATCCCGCTGGGCAAAACCTCCACGCGGCCTAGGACCTTAAGGAATTGGACCTCTAGGCCTAGCATCCCTCCTTTGAACATTCGGCACATGTATATCATGGAAAGGATGATACATGTCCGAGTTGTTCATCTCCCTTGCATGGCGTTCCTCTCTTTTGCGCCAAAAGCAAAACTCCCTCAAGTGTCCATCTCTCCCATAGTGCTCACAATGGTACCTCACCGCTCTCATAGGGGGTTGTTGGTACTCACAGTATTGGGTGTGGATCACTTGGTTCTTTTGTGGCATGAGCTCCTCTTGGATTGGTGGCATGGTGTCAAGCTTGTTCCTTAGGTGGATGGGCTTAGGAGACTACACTTGTTTCTTTGGTGGAGCTCTCGGAGGTTCCTCATACAGTCCATTTTTGGTGTTAGGCTTGAGGGGCTCTTTGGGTGGAATCTTGGTTAGTTTGGGAGTAGTGGTGGAGTTGGGCTTCTCACTCGGCTTAAGACCATTGAACTCTCCAACCTTGCCAAAAGCAGAAGCACTCTCCGACCCTTGAGCAAAACCTACACCTGGACCTCCAGCAGCACGCTTGAATTGCGCAATCGTCATGCTAAGCTGCGGCTCACCACTAGACACCCATGACAAGATGGTCTGAAGGTATGTGTTTTCTTCCTCGGTTTGCATCTTGTCATGCTTCACATTTGTCATCTCCATCTCCAAACCCTCACACAAAGCACACCTAGACACACAAGTGCTACCTGAGTTGGCCTTCTCAAGAGACTCAATCTTGGCATTCTTCTCTGCCAACTCAAATTGCAAGCCTGCACAAGACTTGCATGCACCAAGCAACATAGGTCTAGCCCTAAGCTCATCCACCTCTCCAACTAAAGCAACATACTTCCCTCTCAAAGTGACGAGGTCAGTCATGTGCTTGGAGCACATCTCACACTCATCCTCCTCATTGACTACAATGGTGGACTTAGCAGACTCAAGCTCCTTCACCGCATCCTCTCACTTCTGCCTAAACTCCTTCCTCTCTCTAGCAGCAAGTCTCAGCGACTTGTTCTGACTCACTAGAGAGGCACTAAGAGTCTCAACCTCAGCAGCAAGATCATCGGTAAATTGCGATACCTGGGAGGTGTCGTCGTCGTCATTCCGAGGGATCTCCTCCAGCTTGCTGTCGACCTCGTCGCCAAGGGCCGTGGCGCAGAAGCCCTGATTGTCGGCGTAGAAGCAGAGGTCGTTCAGCTTGTCCTCGACCTTCCTCTTCTCGGACTCATCGTCGCTTGATGCCATGGAGTCGTTGTCTGAGTTGTCGACGTCACTGAGCGTGGCGAGGAAAGCATGCTCCTGGGCCTTGGCTTTCTCCAAGTACTTGCGCTTGATGTAGTCCTTGTTGAAGTCACCCTTCCGCTTGTGCTTGGTGGGGATGTACTTCTCCTTGCACTTGCCGGAGTCATACTTGTAGCCGTGGTCGCCCTTGCCGAAAGCCTAGTTGTTTCACTTGGGGCAGTTGGCGATGAAGTGGTTGGGGTCGCCGCACTCAAAGCATTCAACTTTTCCTCCTCCGTGGTGACGGTTCATGCGATTGTTGTGAAATCGCGAGAACCGGTTGGCAAGCAAAGCCAACTCATTATCTCCCATGAACTCCAGCTACTCCTCTGTCACAGAAAGAAGCGAGGAAAGAGCAAAGCCACCGGTTGGGTTAGCAGAAGAGCCAGAAACCAAAGCCATAGACAGGCCAGAAGGATTTTCATAAGGTGCCCTTGTCATGGCGTCAATCTCACTAGACTTGAGCTTTCTGAAGAGCACATCGCAAGTGAGAGTCTCATAGTTAGGCAATTCGATGATCGACTGAACCTTGGAGTCCCACACCAACCGATCAAGCGTATGAAGTAGCTTGAGAGCTCTCTCATGATCGTCGTACGACCAAAGCTCTTTGTTAGCCTGCATCTTGTTGACAATCACCTAAAAGCGAGCGAAAAAACTCTCTATGCTCTCGCCAGGCACATGTCAAAAGTTCTCATACTCACACTTATGTGACTCGTAGAGACGGGTTTTGACTTGAGTGGTTCCCTCATGAAAACGCATGAGAGTCTCCCAAATCTCCCGAGCCGTGGTGAGGCGAGAAACGCGATCAAACTCAGACATGCTCAAACATGAGAAAAGAGCATTACGGGCTCGGCTATTGGCATCGTGCTCATCGATCTGTTGTTGAGTCACACGAGCAGCCAAGACCACGTAATCAGCGGCATTGCAAATCTCCCAAACCAAAGCACTCACACTCTGAAGATGACATACGTATCTTCCAATACACATAGTTCGTCCTATCGAAGAACGGTGGTTTTCCCACGCTGCGATCCATGTCGCTTTCTGTGGATCTAGAACCGGCTAAGGTCTAAGATCCTTAACCCGCTCCGATACCAATTGAAGAACCGAGAATGCCATGCAAAGGCGATCAGAGGGGGGTGAATGAGAGCCTAAAAAATTTCTTGTCTGAAACTTTGACTGTTGTCCCACAATCCAATCCTAAGAGCAAATCTGAGACTACATAGTGTCCTCGACCCTAGAGATAGGGTGGATGCTTCCAAGAAGCACATCGAGACACTAGAATAGCCAAGGAACCCAACGCACAAACCGAAAATCAAATCCGAAGTCAGACAAATGAACGATGGTCTAAACAGTGCTAAAGAACCAGCATCGGACGATGGCAGCGTCCGATGTCCTTTTGGCGAACGCATCCGATGCAAAACCAGCACTTCTGGAACCATACTGTTCCACCATTGGACGCTGCTACAGTGATACCTCAGCGTCCGATGCCTAGGCGTCAGAGCGTCTGATGGTCAACGGAGCGTCTGATGCCTAGCGTCCGATGCCCACTTAAAAACACAGAAACTAACACATGGCAACAGTGCGTCCGATGCTACTCGGGTCAGCATCCGATGCCAAGAACATGAGCGTCTGATGCCCCCGACGCAGAACTGTTTTTCTGCCGATTCAACTTGATCTCCATCAAATCGAAAGCTCTGAGGCTAAGACTTGGTATGAGGGGTCACAAGGATGTTAGTGAGCTACTCATAAGAGATCATGGCTCGAACGTAACTCCAAATCAATGAATCAAAAGATTTCGGGGCAAAAGGGGCAAGAACTCGAGACGGGAGAGAAATCGCTCGATCTACTAGCTCGTGAGGAGTTAGACGAATTCCTTCAGTCAAAAGATGCGCCTCACAAGGATCTAGAAGATGATTCAAGTAGTTTTTCAAATCGTCCCTTATAGCAAGAAAACTCGTGAAGAAATCAAATGGGCAAAGGAGAAGAACGCGAAGAACAACACAAGAACGCGAATTCACTCCAAATTGCAGCCGGAAATCGTTCCCACGAGGAGACAACGGGATTACGGTCCCGTTTCCTGAAAGTCTCAAAAGCACAGAGGTATTGTGGCACTCTGTGGATCTTAGTAGCTACAGCAGAGGCATGGGAAGCAAGAAAACCTAGGTGAAAACTGCAAATGACTAAGATCAGGAGAGAGGTGGGTGTCTCCCTCTACTTATGCTAACATTATTCCCACTCTACCCCTACTAATACAGAGAGCGAACCAGCTAAACCCTAAGTTTATTCTGGACCAGCTCGAAGATATAGTCGATCCGACAACCACACTCGCACATCCGGTAGCTTCGCCTCGACGCGACCTCACCAGATGCCGCCATGTGCCGTCGCCGCCCCGGCAGTCCACCTCGTGAACTCCACCACTGGTTTTGAGGCCCAAACTAGCAAACCGTCGGCCCCAAGATTTGTGGCCCAAACTCGAAAACCCATCAGCGCCCAGGTTTTGAGGCCCAAACCTGGAAACCGTTCTCAGCCCGAGTTCGAGGCCCAAACTCGGAAACCGGCCTTCCAGTGGTTTTTCTGAGGCTCTAGCACCAAACCGATGCCGTAGAGGAATGCACCGCCCGTGCACCCCATCCACCGACACGTGCCCTCAGGTCCACGACCTGAGCCACACCGTGTCCCGCAAGTCTTCGTTCGTCGCTGTCCCAGCGTGTCAGCCACCACGGCTGATCCTCCGGCCACCGGTCCGTCAGCCCAAGTCCGAGTCCGCCCTTCACCGCCCTTGGCCCATCGGCACAACACTCCAGCACTTGACCTTCACCTTTCCTTCGATCACCGTCTCCGTGCTCAACACCTGCACAACACAAGCCAAAGAACATGCGCATCAACTCCGTTGACAATCACTCATCACAAGACCCGGATCACACCCTGTGTATCCACAATTGATTTTATTTGTTTCAACAATATCTCACACAATTGAGATTGATAGATTAGACTAAGCTTAAATATCATCTAGATTTATAGTTCTAAGCATATTTATACTTATCCTTATCAAGATAGCCGATCTACACTCATATCGGCTAATGTGTTGATCTCAATTGTTACGTGTTGTGCGTTCGAGATATCTACTTAGTTATAGATTGATCCGAAAATAAGTAGATTTGAATTAACATACTTGTTATGGTTGTATTTTCGAACCCCACTAACAGGTATGTTGAATTAAACTTGCCCAGTTTTGGATCAAACTGTATCTTAGTAGATAGATCTTGTTCGTGCCTCATGGACCCTGTATCGGCTAAATAGCCGATCCAGTCACGCCTTCACACATAACATGTATGCATGTATCAGTTTAAGACTAGTGGATCTTTTTTATTAGGTTGGACGTGATTTAGCTTGGTTACTATTACTATGGGAGATCCATTCTTTGCGGCTTTGCCGAGTGCCACACTCGGCAAAGAAAGTAACGGCAAAGGGCTCTTTGCTGAGTGCCTTTTATCGGGCACTCGGCAAAGGCTTTGTCGAGTGCTGACGTGGCACTCGGCAAAGAAAAAATGAAAAAATCCAAAAAAAATAGGCATTTTTTTATTTAATCGGGGGAGGGGCCACTGGACAGCGTCCGCTCGTGTCCCTCAAAATCGCAAGTTGTGGTATTTTTCATGCAATTTTCTTTCACGCAGTCAGCAGGACTCGAACTCACGACATCTCGCTCACGCGGAGCCTCCTCTACCACTGCACTACATACTCACATAAGTTACATCTCTGTTTCATTTCCCCATATATTATACTAAATCCAGTGTAATTTGCTTATTTGAGGCCCTAAATGAAATCAAATTAAAAAGTTGTCAACTACAAAGTTTTCAAACTTTGTGAGATCTACAACTTTTATTTCGGTAGTTTTTCCATCCGAGATCGTTTATAAAAATTTGAATTTCAAATTTGACAATTTGAAATGTAGTTTTTGTTGACAAGATGATTTCAAATCAAAAAGTTGTCAACTTTTATTTTGGCCATTTTTTATCTGAGGTACTTTAAAAAATTCAAATTTTAAAATTTTTAAATTCAAATACAGTTTTGCAAGACAAGATGATTTAGATCAAAAATTTCAACTACAAAGTTTCATAACTTTTGAGATCTACAACTTTTGTTTTGGTCGTTTCTCCATCCGAGGTGTTTTGAAAAATTTAAATTTTAAATTTTTTAAATTCGAATGCAGTTTTGCATAAATAGATGACATCAAATTAAAAAGTTATCAACTACAAACTTTCATAACTTGTCAAGATATACAAAGTTTATTTTGGTTGTTTGACCATTTGTGCGATATTGTGGTTCTAATATATTCACAAACATTATATATCACTCTTGTAGTTTCATAACTACTAGAGAGATATGTAAGATTTGTGAACAAATTATTTTAAGTTTGTCAAATGAAGAAATCACTAAAACAAAAATTGTTCATCTTGATAAGTTGAACAACTTTGTAGTGAAAACTTTTTTATTTGGATTAATTTTCTGCTTTTTCAAATGTGTTTGGAAAATTGTCTTTGCCGATTGCCAAAAAAATACTCGGCAAAGAGCTCTTTGCGGAGTGGCAGAAAAAAACACTCGGCAATTCTTTGCCGAGTGCTATTTCTTTGCCAAGTGTTTTTTGGCACTCGGCAAAGAAAAAAAACACTCGGCATAGAAGCTCTTTGCCGAGTGCCCGAAAAAACACTCGGCAAAGATTGATTTTCTCGTAGTGTATTATGGCTGCATGGAAACACCCCAATGTTACTAATTAAGTTTTTTTGTCGATCTGATTGCTATTATGGTTGCACGGAAACACCTCACTGTTAGCGATCAGAATTGTCAACATGGTTAGTCGATCCATTGGTTTTACATCGATTAATGTCATGCATCTAGGATACTTGTATCAACTAAGTTAGATCGACTAAGTGTCTGTCTATTTTATTCACATATTTGTTCTACAGTTTGAATGATTATATGCTTTACACTATCAGGAGTTGACTTTCTAGTCAATTTCCTCTAAAAAATGGCTATTTCAGAGCCATACATTCTGGAACTGTCTGGCACCAAACTGGCAGGTTCCATAATTTGATGTTTTTTCTTATTCCTTATCAATTGCAGGTCAAATTGACTGGCACGCCTCATGTTTGAATAACCAAGCTCAGTTTTTACCTTTGGAGGTTCAAGAGATCAGGATTCTCGCTCCCGGCCCGTACGGTGTCTGAGGGCCTTGTAGTGTGCTTGTCACTGAAGATACAAATTTTAGCGTCAACACTGTGACGCATGTTGCTTCTGGGTCACAAATCGAGACGTCACTGATTAGCTTTTCTGGCACAGTGAAACAACTATGGTATTTTGCTTGGCCAGCTGTATTGGCAATTCTTCATCATGGGCAAGAAAAAATTGGGTGGGCAAATATGCTCACCGTACACCTATGGAGCCATAATAAATTTTTACGTTTCAAAGATTGTTACATAAATTAAAAAGGATTAGTTAGAAAAATCAGAGCTGAGTATTGTTTCAGGTCGGTTAATAGTTTTGATCGTCAACACACGTGTTTAAATAAAATATCTATCAAAACGTATTTATTATATTACTTAAAAAATCTAATGAAATAAATTTGATATTTTGGATGTTGATGAACTTTTTCTGTAACATAACCAAACTAAAAAAATTTGACATATAACAAAAATAAAATAAAATAAACGAACGTTTCGTAAAAAATAAAATAAACTACAATCCTGAACGGGAGTAACTACAGAAAACTCAGGCTTTGCCGAGTGCCTGGGGCTTTGCCGAGTGCCAAATTTCAGGCACTCAACAAAGAGCCTCTTTGCCGAGTGTCGGCCACGTGGCACTCGGCAAAGCCCAAGCACAAGGCAAAGGATGCTTTGCCGAGTGTCGTTGAGCCTCTTTGCCGAGTGCCGGCCACATAGCACTCGGCAAAGCCCAAGCACAAGGCAAAGGATGCTTTGCCGAGTGTCCGACATTTGGCAAAGAAAGGCACTCGGCAAAGAAACCTCTTTGCCGAGTGTCGTACACTTGGCAAAGATGAGTACTTGGCAAAGTGTAGCGGACCAGACGGTATCCACGGCCGTTTGCTTTGCCGAGTGCTCGTCGTCTGACACTCGGAAAAGAGGGGGCTCTTTGCCGAGTGTCAGCCATGTGACACTCGGCAAAGCGTGTGGCCTGTTTTGTGCCACGTGGGCGGTTATTTTCCGAGTGTCAGCCACGTGGCACTTGGCAAAGTATGTGGCCCCGAACTGTGCCACGTGGCCGGGTCTTTGCCGAGTGCCGCCAGGCAGGCACTCGGCAAAGAGGGGCGAGTGCCAGGACCCGACACTTGGCAAATTTTTTTTATTTTGGACACCAATTTTTTTGTGGAGCATCCCCACAGTACCATGGCCAACATGTTCAAATTTGACACTTTTTCAAAACTTTTTGTTATATTTTATGCCTTTTTTGTATTTTCTTGAATTTTCTCGCAAGACGCAAGTTTGAACTGCGGGTGCATCGAATAATGGACTTCAATGATTCAAAAATTGTTATTGTTGTTCTTGAGTGTATTAGGCCAAATTCGGGAACTGACGTGAAATTTTGATCAACGTGCTCACGGAGCAAGGCCTCCAAATTACGTGCGGGCGGTTTTAAAATTATAAAAAATACAAATGATTTCCGAAAATCATGAAACTTGGTGAGACGTCGTTATATCGTATGCATATGCCGTGAAAAAAATTTGAGGAAATTTGCAGCACGTTGTCATGTACGACACTCACAAACCTGCACATCTCCACATGTGATCACATGTTCAGATGTGCAGGTTTGTGAGCGTCGTACGTGACAACATGCTCCAAACTTTCTCAATTTTTTTCATAGCATATGCGTAAGATATAACGACATCTCGCCAAGTTTCGTGATTTTTGGAAATCATGTTCATTTTTTATAATTTTTAAACCGCCCGCACTCAATTTGGAGGCATTGCCCCCGTGAGCATGTTGATTGAAATTCCGCGTCAGTTCCCGATTTTGGCCTAAACTTACACTAAAGAACAACAATAGCAATTTTTAAATTATTGAAATCCATTATTTGATGTACCCGCAGTTCAAACTTGTGTCTTGCGGGAAAATTCAACAAAATGCAATAAAGACATAAAATATAACAAAAAGTTTTGAAAAAGTGTCAATTTGAACATGTTGGCCATGGTACTGTGGGGATGCTCTACAAAAAAATTTGGTGTCAAAAATAAAATAAAATAAAATTGCCGAGCGCCGGGTCCTGGCACTCGGCAAAGGACACCGGCCACGTGCTCCGTTGTGGGTCCTTTTTAAAAAAACAATTTCTTTGCCGAGTGCCAGATCGGCGGCACTCGGCAAAGGCCAGACATGTGGCCGCGGTTGCCGGTGCTGGACAATTTTTTTTTAAAAAAAAATTCTTGCGGGATGCCAGATCGGTGGCACTCAGCAAAGAAGGGCTCTTTGCCAAGTGCCGTCGATCTGGCACTCAACAAAGTCGTTAGAAATAAAAAATACAAAACCACCAGGGTTTCACACACACACTCACACACACAGACACTCACCACCCAGCCCCCGCAGCCGCCGTCCGCCTCCCTGGGCGCCCGCCCGCTCGCCGCGCCGCCCGCCCCACGCTACAAGTCGTCGGCCGACCCCCGCGCCCGGCCCTCCCACCCAGCGTCGAGCGGGCGCTGGCCCCGCCCCTGGCCGCCCGCACCCCGCCCACATGCCGCCGGCCCCGGCCGCCCTGCCCGCACCCCACCACCGTCGTTGGGGGGCCTTTTGTCCGCCCGCCGGTTGGAGAGGAGGAGAAGGAGGAGTAGGAGGAGGAGCAGAGGAGGAGGAGGATCGAGGAGGAGGAGGAGGAGCAGAGGAGGAAGAAGAGCAGCCCCTGTCTGTGGTGGTCGTCGTCCCGTCGTCGTCGTCTTGCCGTTGTCGCCATCATCGTTCATCGTCGGCAAGGTTAGTAGTAAGTTAGTATGTTAGTAGTTAGTTAGTTGTAAGTTAGTAGTGGTGGTTTGTTAGTAGTTTGTTACTTGTAAGCTAGTAGTAGTAGTAGTTAGTAGTTAGTAGTAGTAGTAATTTGTAAGTAGTTAGTAGTAGTAGTAGTAGTAGTAAGTTCTTAGTAGTAGTAAGTAGTGAGTTAGTAGTTGTGTTAGTAGAGTAAGTCGTAGTAAGTAGTAATTAGTAGTTGAGTGCTTTTTATAGTTCCTGTATCACTTTGCATTTGTTTGTGTGCATGTAAAGATAAGTTAAGTACATGACTTCTGTGAAGATATATGTGGTTGTTGGCCTTCGTGCCGACGTTTTTGTGTAGGTTATGGGTACCTCCCCGTGCAGGGGAGGTGCTGCCAAAATTTTTGGTCGAGACTAACCAATATTCTCCTTTTTAGCAGGAGGACCCGTGGGAGGGACTCGGCGACCCCGATCGTCTTCGTCGGCGTTGCGGGTCTGTCTGCATTGCGTCGTCTCGACCTTGCCCTGACTCACCACCGCCCCGCTACCCTGACCTCACCGGCACCTTAGGTATAACCACTCTATTTGTATCCCTAGGTATCTGGTCTTTGGTCGCGTAACCTAGTTAGGCGTCTCCCGTTCGAAAGAGATATAGTTGGAGGTATGCAGACCTTTGCATATCTGTGACCGTATCTTTTTTGGATTGTCTACGTTTTTTGGACAGCCCGCGGATGCGTAGCTGGGTTAGTTTCCATGTTGTGCTCCTGTCCGAGTCGGAGTTTCGGCACTACCTCTCCGTTGTTCTCCGGATACACACTCTCCCTAGCAGGATGTGTGTCGGGAGAACAATGGGGAGGTGCTGCTAAAATTCCGTCTCAGATAGGAGTAGAGCATGGAAACTAACCCAGCTACACATCTGAGGGTGGGATTAGGACCTATCCTTCACCTATTAGATGGTAGGGACCCCGTGTAGATGCAATTGCTGGTTTTATTAATTACTCGCTTACATATGTATATGCCAGAGGATGGATAACCATGACTAGATGTACACGAGCCACGCAAGTAGGAGCACAGAATGGGTTACAAAGACCAGTGCTTTCTTGGAGCATGCATTTGGTGCGGCTACTAGAGGGTCTAGTCGGATGTCGTGTCCCTGCAGCAGATGTGGGAACAACAAAATAAAACATAAGAAGGCAGTGGGGGAAGATCTTTACAAGTACGAATTCGTTGAAAACTATACCTGCTGAGTCCACCATGGTGAAGATGATCGGATTAGAGAGGAAGTGGTGAGACAACGCTTCAAGGAGTATGATGGAGATGTCGGGGTAGCAGACATGATGAAAGACTTCGCCGAGGCACAATTCGGTGAAGGGTTGGAGGTGGAGCCAAAGGAAACCACAAAGGCGTTCTACGACATGATGTCCTCGACATAGAAACCGCTTCACGAGAAGACAAAGGTTTCGCAACTAGATGTCATTAGACGCCTAATGGGGATCAAGTCACAGTATAGCCTGAGTCGAGACGCCTTCGATGGCATGTTGACAATATTGGGCACCTTGCTGCCGGAGGGTCACGTTCTGCCAAAGAACACGTACGAGTCACAAAAACTTCTTCGTGCACTTAAGATGTCGTATGAGCAGATCCATGCTTGTACAAAAGCGTGTGTTCTATTCAGGAAAGATCACGAGAAAGCAACGCACTGTCCAGAGTGCCAAGCCTCTAGGTATGTGGAGGTAGATCATGGTGATGGTAGGAAGGAACAACTTAATATCCCCGAGATGGTCCTACGGTACCTTCCATTCATACCGAGGATCCAACGGTTGTACATGACAGAGGAGTCCGCGAAACAGATGACCTGGCACAAGAATGGCAAGAGATACAATGCTGACAAAATGGTACACCCATCAGATGGTGATGCATGGAAGCACTTCGATGTCATGCATCCTCTCAAAGCTACGGAGGCTCGGAATGTATGTGTGGCGCTTGCAACAGATGGGTTCAACCCGTATGGAATGATGGTGGCCCCGTACACTTGTTGGCCTATGTTCATGACCCCCCTCAATCTCCCCCCTGGCGTCATGTTTGACCCGAAGAACGTATTCTTATCACTGATAATTCCTGGACACCCGGGGAACAATATGGGTGTGTTCATGGAGCCTTTGTGGGATGAACTGATGGAAGCTTGGGAAAATCCAGTACTGACATACTATCGAGCTACCAAGAGGAACATCAAAATCCATGTGTGGTACCAGTACTCCATGCATGACTTCCTAGCGTATGGCTTATTTGGCGCGTGGTGTGTTCACAGGAAGTTCCCATGCCCAGTATGCAAGGCAGCTGTGAGGTTCACTTGGTTAAAGAGGGGAGGCAAGTATTCTTCGTTCCACCACCATCCTCAATTCCTACCTCTTGACCATCCATTCAGAGCTGACATCAAGCACTTTAGGAAAGGCGTTCAAGTCACCAACCCCATTCCTCAGGTCATGAGTGGTGCCGAGGTCTGTGCTGAGGTAGAGGCTCGGCAATTTGATAAAGACAACGGTCGTTTTATTGGATACGTAGAGGAACACATGTGGACTCATATATATGGCTTGACTAGGCTCCCCTATTTCAAAGACCTTCTTTGTCCGCACTAAATCGATGTAATGCACACAGAAAAGAATATCCCCGAGACACTCTTTGCAACACTCATGGACACGGAAAAGTCAAAGGACAACATTAAGGCTAGACTGGACCTGCAAGAGATGTGTGATAGACCAAATCTAGCGACGAGGACTCCTACTGCCGGCAAGAAATGGTGGAGAGGTTTGGCCGATTACATACTAAAAGAGACCATAGGAAGAAAGTACTGCAGTGGATTAAGGGGGATAATGTTCCTTGATGGGTATGCGGCGAATCTCAGGAGGGGAGTGAACTTGTCTACTATGTGAGTGTTAGGGATGTAGAGTCATGACTACCACATATGGTTCAGCAGCTCCTTCCTGCGATGACCCGGGGATACCTCCCCGAGCATGTGTGGCGCATGCTGGCAGAGTTGAGCTATTTCTTTCGCTAGCTTTGTGCCAAGGAGCTATCTCGTGACGTGATTACTAACCTAGAGGAAGTGACACTTGTGTTGCTATGCAAGTTGGAGATGATCTTTCCCCTGACTTCTTCCTGGCGATGCAACATCTAATTTTACACCTACCGTATGAGGCACGGATGGGGGGCCCGTGCAGGGCCATTGGTGCTTTCCAATCGAGAGATGTCTAAAGATTCTTCAGAAAAAGTGTAAAAATAAAGCAAAAATTGAGGCTTCCATGGCAGAGGCATTCATTCTAGAGGAGGTGTCGAACTTCACAACGACATACTATAAGGACAACCTTCCTAGCGTGCACAATCCACTCTCTCATTACAACATCGACGAGAGTTCATCGAGTCTCGGCCTTTTCAAAGGGCAACTCGGAAGAGCAAGCGCATCGAAGATCAAGATGATGCGTGTCGGTGTTTCGTACCTGGGGGTATCACACTAACGAGTGATATGATCGCGTGCTTCTCTTCCTGGATGGTGATGCAAGAGGACACAAGGATTTATCCTGGATCGGGCAAAGAAGGCCCTACGTCTAGCGGGGGGGGGGATGTTCTTGTATTACTTGCACCTAAGTGCTTGTACAGGAGAGAATACAAGCTCAGTGAGCGTGGACCGGAGTTCGGATTCGTGCCTGTGTGTGGACTCGTGTATTGTCTTCGTCCTTTTGAATGAGGGCCCTAGCGTCCCCTTTTATAGAGCAAGGGAGGCCAGGGTTACATAAAGGTATTACAGGTGTCGGGGCGTATGGTGCCCCATACGGAGAAGGGTAGGAACCCTGTCTTGTCGGGGCCACTGGAGCCGATGTGATCGTCGCTGTTGAGGCGTCCTTGGGTCGTGGCTTCCATCCTGGGCGCGGACGTGGTGGCGCGACAAGGTGGGAGCCGTACAACACCCATCCCGAATGTACAGTACGCGGTGAGGTCCCTCCGGGTCTTGGGTACCTGTCCTCCAATAGCACGAAAGTAGTTAGGGCGGGAGCCGGCTTCGAGGTGGTGCCACGGGGGCTCGAGGGGCGCGGAGCCGGCCTCGAGGTGTTACAGTGCAGGGCTCGAGGAGCGCGTAGCCGGCCTCGAGGGGTTACAGTGCAGGGCTCGAGGGGCGCGTAGCCGGCTCGAGGGGTTACAGTGCCTGGCTTGGCCGAACAGTGCTGTACTGGTGCCTTTTTGCCCATGTTTGTGGTGAAAACGAGACTTGACCTTTACACCGAGTTACTGTGGTACATGCTGTGCACTTGTGGACATGACCGGAGTAGGTGAAGGCATTAAATGCGTGGTATGGGCTGGTACGGCTGTCTGTGCAGCTCGAGGTCCGTGCGTTAAGGCTCGAGGTGTGGGGGCGCGCTCGCCCGAGGCCTGGAGGGCTCGAGCGAGACGGAGAGCGATCGTGCTCGCCCGAGGCCTTGTTGGGAGGGCTCGGGCGAGACGGAGACAGAGCGTTCGCCCGAGGCCTGGCTGGGAGGGCTCGGGCGAGACGGAGATAGAGCGTTCGCCCGAGGCCTGGCTGGGAGGCTCGGGCGAGACGGAGAAAGAGTGTTCGCCCGAGGCCTGGCTGGGAGGGCTCGGGCGAGACGGAGATAGATCGTGCTCGCCTGAGGCCTTGCTCGGAGGGCTCGGGCGAGGCGGAGAAAGAGTGTTCGGGTGTTTGCGTTGATTGGGGGTACCCTTTTTGGTACCACCGACAGTAGCCCCCGAGGCCATGGGGGAGTGGTTAGAACTCCCTCGTGGGCTTCCCGAAGAATCCTCCGTCGTTTGGGAACCTTCTGCCCAGCGGGCGCGCCTTTTTAGGCGGAAATCATCAGGGAGTGGAGATCGCGGCGCCGTGTGTACCTGTCAACAGGCTCGAAATGTGGTTCGGTAGTCTTATTAAATGTTTGCGGTTACCTTTTCTTTGTCGTGGGAGACTCCGTCCGAGGCTTGGCTCGGAGGGCTCGAGTGAGACGGAGAACGAGCGATCCTCCGAGGTCTGGCCTCGAGGGCTCGGGCGAGATGGAGGACGAGCGATCGTTCGAGGTCTGGCCTTGAGGGCTCGGGCGAGATGGAGGACGAGAGTTCGCCCGAGGCCTGAAAATCTCATGCTCACACCAAGAAAAGAGATTAGTCGTACTGTCCGAGTTTTTAGACCCTCTTTCGTCGAGGGGTGCCAGGCTGAACCGACTGGCCGGCTCCTCGAGCTGTCCGGCATGCCGATTGCCCTGGCTTGTCATCCCGCGAGTCCTTTCGATCGGATGCGAGGGGGGATGCCTCGTACTACCCCGAGTGGGCGAGTATCGAGGTTCCCGGTGAGCTGGTAACGGGGAATCCAAGTGAGAGCTCGTGCCCCGTTCGTTAGGGGTCGACTGTGGCCCGGAGGCGGTCTCATAAAGCATGGGGGCTCAGTCTGCAGGAGTGCCGGGTCCATTCGATAGGACCCGGTGGCTCGATGCCTCCCTCCGAGGGGATCTCACTGCACGTCGAGCTCCCCGCCTTGGATACACGTGAGGGGCCTCGAGGGCTCGGCCCTCGAGTAATGCCGCGAGTGGCGCCCCTTGGTGTCCCTGACTCGGGTGCTCGAGGCCGGCTGTCGAACCCTTTTCGAGGGCCAGCCTTCGCTGCTTCGAGACTTAGGGCCGGGGCCCGTTTTTACCTTTGTGAAGAAGCCTCCGTCGTCTGGGAATCCTTCTGCCCGTTGGGCACGCCTTTTTAGACGGAAACCGTCGGGGAGAGCGGCGGGCGCGAAGCCGGAGCGACGGTCGGCGGCCCGGGTAGTGGAGCGAATGGGAGGTAACGCGTGTACCCTGCATCCGGCTCGAGACGTGGTTAGGTGGGCGCATTGAATGCATTCGTTTACCTTTTTACGTCGTGGGAGATCCCGCCCGTCTGGATTCCCCCCTATAAATATCGAAAGAGGGGAAAAAGAACATTTTACTTTGCCTTTGCCTTCGCCGCCGCCGTAGCCTTTACGCGCCCTCTCCTTCGAGCTAGTCGATTGGGGATTTCCGGCCGCCCGTCCGCTGCTCGGATCCGCGCCGCGCCACCGTCATGGCCGCCCAGACACAGATGCTGCCGGCGAGGACTGGAGCCCGTCGAAGGTGACGCAGAGCGAAATGGACTCGCTGGTGGCCCAGGGGCTTCTGCGCCCAACCCGGAGGAGGGACCCGCATGGTGGGTTATCCCGTCGGCGGAGCACCGGGAGCCACACCCGCCGGAGGGGTACGTGGTGAGCTTCACGCGCTACCACCGTATGGGGCTCGGCGTCGCCGAGCCCGCTTCTTGCGAGGGCTGGCCCACCACTTCGAGGTGGAGCTGCAACACTTCTCCCCCAACTCCATCTCGCACGCCGTCATATTCGCCGCGGTGTGCGAGGGTACCTGAAGATGGAGCCGCACTGGGAGA